>NKZP01001183.1:853-18862 GCA_002370765.1 Metschnikowia similis
ACTACTCTACTACTCTACTACTCTACTACTCTACTACTCTACTACTCTACTACTCTACTACTCTACTACTCTACTACTCTACTACTCTACTACCTACTGATCAACAGAAAGGTACATCCTAAGTTGTCGACGTGGACAAGTAAAACATGAGTGAGAACGCAAATCAATTTATTTTCAGTAGGTTTTTGCTTCATATTTCTACCTTTAGCTGGTTACTTTTTCTCCTCATAAATTCAGCTTATTATCAACCATTTATATGCTATTGGGTACTTGCATTTCGCTCAATATCCCTCAGGCGGGAGTAAGGTGATATTATTGAAAGAGAAGAAAGTCACATTTCCCTCCTGATGATTCAATTGTTTGTATTAATAATACGACAACAGTGTAGAGCATGTTCCCAGCTGCAATTATGAAAGGATTGAAACGCCTGTGATGACCAGCAAGAATCTCTACCGCGTTGTCGGATGCAAAAATTTGGAATGCTTTAGCGTCCTCAATTTTAGTGCTGAGTGGTTTTCTCCATCAATAAATGAATGCCTCGAGAAGCTAGCTCAAAGCCGTTTGACACATGTGTGTGGTTCGGCGTGCAAATAAGTGCACCATCTGGTAAACTTAGGCCATTAAGTCAGGCACGAGCGAGAGAACCAGCGGGTGTGGGATCTACTTCGAAATTTTGAAGCCGTTGCTTGTCAATTTGTTTCATGTTAGATACCACCATCACGCTACAAATTCGAAGGACTGATTCAGCGACCTTGACCACATTCTCAGAAATGTCCATACAAAGATTGAAAAACGTTTCACCTGAGTCTCGTGAGCCGTGCTGTAAAAGTTGCAAGACTGTGCCACACACTATATTGACTTGAGCATCTCCACCCTTTGCGCTATCAGGGGCAATTGATATCAATAAAGCAAGCTTGCTTGAATGGTCATTGCGGTGTTTTTCATAGACTCGCTAAAAAAAAAAAAGAGCACTTCTTGTTTCAGTTTTTTAACCAAGAATGAAAAAGCTTCTGCGCAAAACCTTGACACAAGAGTATTTTTCGTTATGATTAGAATCGGTAATAATTCCAAAAAGGTTGGTTTTATATCCTTTTGTAGTTAACGTCAAGTACTCAAGAGAGGATGTATTCGTTGATGATCCCTAAAACAAGTGGGATCATCGGCTCTTATATAGAAAGCTGTCCAGCCGGAAGGCGCTGGCTTTAACGAGCATGCCAGCCGCCTTTAGCTGCCAAACCTTATACGGGAGAGCTACCAGCCAGCCGGGTGGTTGGTGCAGATTGGGTCCCGATGGGGTTGGTGTGGCCCAGAAAGGGTATCTGCGGCGAGACTGCGTCGAGGAAGCCACGACGTTCTAACGAAAGTGGGCGGTGTTATCATCGAAGTGGGTCATCGAAGGTTTCCCCTTGCAACCATACGTCGCAGGTCAATAATGTATCCATGGGTAGTGCATGTTGGATCTAAATGGTTTTAGATCAGTGACAAGACTTCGGGCTAAATATTTGAATGCGAATGCCATAGACTTGAAAGCCCATTCTAACATTGTTGCCGAATTTATCATGTTCTTAGAGTCATTCACATTTAAATCCTGAGTCAAATTGAGCATTATCCTCAAGTATGTTATAAAATCTTTCATTAAAGATAACCATTCTATTCAACCACCCTCCATCACTCAACTACATTACCACTCTACTGATCTACCTACTACTTACTTACTACTTACTACTTACTACCTACTACTTACTACTTACTAATTACTACTTACTACTTACTACTTACTACCTACTACTTACTACCTACTACCTACTACCTACTACCTACTACCTACTACCTACTACCTACTACCTACTACCTACTACCTACTACCTACTACCTACTACCTACTCCCTACTCCCGACTACCGACTACCGACTACCTACTGCTTACCCCTAGTCTTTAGCATATACGATACATCCAATAGCTAATACCTCCATTCATCTATATCTGAAAAAGCAAAGATTTATGATAACTGCATCGAGTCCCGGGTGATATTCATTACCTTTTATGCTATTCTAAGATCTATGCCCAATGGATAGGTTAGAGGAGGATGCGATTCATCAGTATTTTTTATATAAGATATATTATTATCATTAGTTAAAGATATAAGTTTATCTTTTTTATTTTCTATAAAATTAGATATATCATTTATAGGCTCTCTCCATATTTGTTAGATCCACCATGGTAGCAGGCCACCCATGGATCACCATTAATACGACGTGCGGATACATGGGAAACCACCCTCGAACCACCGGGAGAGAGGCGTGCCCAGTCCCCACCTATCCCCGAGGCTTAGGCGAGGTGGCACCTGTAGCACCCTATGAGGTGCCGCGCCATGGTTTCCCCTCGAAAAGCAACGTCGTGGTATTCTGATACAGGGTATGACCTCCATGTTAGATTCTGTGGCCGTGTCCCAAACCCCCGCTTCCACCAAAGATGGTGCCATCGTACCCACGCCGGCTGAAAGTGGTGCAATCAGGGCCACGCCTCATGCGGCCCGGGCCAGTTTGTATCTATATAAGTTTGGACGATCCCTTTTGTTTTAGGGATCATCAACAAATACATTTTCTCTTAAATACTTGACATTAAACAACTACAAAAGAACACAACACTTATTTTGATTCTTTCTGATTCCTTTTGATTCTTTTTCTCTTGTATTCTACTTTTGCACAGACTTCACGGTGGGTGCGAAAAAGCACCAACAGGACTTGCAACGTATTCTCCAAGGGTTGGCTCGGAGGAACTATATCCTGAGCCCAGACGTCCCAATTTCCCACAATTGTCTGAAACATGCAAACAAGCCCCGCTGCTCCCAAAACTCCCGTTGCCCAACCCTCCGGCCGCTGTCCTGCATATACACACCTGTTGCACACCAATTGCTATTAAGTTTTCTTTTTGGAAAAGACAGCCAAACTAGAGCATTGCTCACTGCTGAAGTTAATCCTAATGCGATTAAATCACTGCACCTGCTGTAGTTTCTGTTACCACCATTTCTCTTCCCAATTGCACCACTGTTCCTACCGCTCATACGTGTTCACACCTTTTCTAATACCGGTCCTCTAATCGGGGCCTCAAGAAGCGCCTTCTCAGAGCAGAGACATTCCCGGGTTCCTAGAGCACGAAAGGATGAACATCTGGCCTGTTGTGCGTCAGTAGTCAGCTCACTCCGGAAACGGCGCAGGTTCCTCTGGAAAATTCCCTCTTTCATCAAGGCTAAGCTTGCCACATTATCGGGCTCTACATCATAATGCCGGCACTAGATTTGGCCTCAGATTTGGCACTGGATGCACTGGATGCACTGGATGCACTGGATGCACTAGATGCACTAGATGCACTGGATACTAGATTTGGCACTACTCAAAAGGCGGAGGTACCGGTGTGGCGCCGCCGCACATGTCATCGCATCGCACTCGCTTCTTGGGCACACCCGATGCCCAAGAGAAGCCGGAAAGACCCCACAACCGCTGCCCCCCGAGAGAAGCATAGCCGGCCTAACCAGGGCCGCGGAGAGCTCCGCCACATCACGCGAACAGCCCGCAGAGACCCTGTGCATACCCAGCCCCTCGAACCCCCACAACTGTCTCTGGACGAGGATGAACCACAACCCAAAACTCCCAAGTTGGAAGATGGGAAAGCTTATGACGCATTGCTTACGCTCCTAAAGGCCGACAACGCTCAAGTGCCCAAAAAACTGGGCAAAGAGGCGGCCCACGGTGAAGAACAAGCCCAAACCGACGGTTCCGACTCCGAGAACGACATTGCCGGCGCTGTTTTTGACCAGGATCATGAGCATGACGCCGGCGGCTCCGCCAACGAAGATGACCATGAGGCAGACGACTCCGCTGCTGAAGAGGATGAGGCTCCTGCAGCAAACATATACGACACCCGGTTCAATCAAGTCTCGGACGAGTTCGTGGCGGACAAAGCTGCCGCTTTGAGTGGCGGCGACCGCTGGCCAGTCATTGAACGCACCGAGATTGCGGAGCCTCCCTACAATGTCAGCGTGCAAGTGCCGCCTGGAGCGCTGCACCCGTGCACCACGCACCCGGGCAGTGTTGCATGCGTGTCCGAAAGCAGCCTCAAAGAAAAGGTGAAAAAGCAGTACATTCAGGTCCACGGCGACACGTTGCGGCCTCTTGAAGCTGCGCTCTTGGGTCACATTCTGGGCTACCGCGACGTGGGCTTCGCCAGCAAAAGCTACACCAACTCCGCGTACCGCGGCGTGTACCTCGCGCACGTGCTCAGCCACGTGCTCAAGACCCGCGACCGGGTGCTCAAGAACAACGAGCGGCTCCGCGCCTACCACGAGAAGTTGAAGGCGGGCCAGTTATCAGGGGATGCAGAGGAGCCCGAATTACGCGACCAGGGCTTCACGCGACCCAAGGTTCTTATTCTCCTCCCCACCCGAAACGCAGCATACACCTATGTGCAACACTTGATCCAGCTATCCGGCGCTGAACAGCAGGAGAACCACAAGAAGTTCAAACAGCAGTTTTTCCAGGACGGCGGACCTCCCGACACCAAGCCCGCGGATTTCCAGGCCATGTTCAAGGGCAACTCTAACGATTTCTTTGCGATTGGGATGAAGTTCACCCGCAAGGCCGTGAAACTTTATCTGGGCTTCTACAGCCTGGATATATTGGTGGCGTCACCAATTGGCCTTTCGATGATCTTGGAGGACCCCAACCAGAGCCGGCGGCAAACCGATTTTTTGTCGTCCATTGAGATTCTAGCCGTGGACATGGCCAATCAGATCGAAATGCAGAACTGGGACCACGTCGGCACCGTGCTCAAGTACATCAACAAAGTGCCCAAGGAGTCCCACGGGGCGGATTTCTCCCGAATCCGCATGTACGCCATCAACGACCACGCCCGCTTGTTGCGCCAGACCATGGTGTTTTCCGAGTTCTTGACCCCCAGCATCAACAGTTTGCTTGGAAAGTCCCAAAATATCAGCGGAAAGGTGTGGTTCCGGCCCAAAATCTCCGCCAAGACGTGTATCATGAACTCAGTGGGGCTCCGCATCAAGCAGATGTTCCAGCGGTTCGACGCAGCTTCACCCCACGACAGCGTGGACGCTCGGTTCCGGTACTTTATCAACTCGCAGTTGCCTTCCCTCACCAAGCAGCTGTCATACGAGGACGGAATGTTGGTGTATATCCCATCCTACTTTGATTATGTCCGGGTCAAGGCCCACATGAAGGCCCACACCAAAATCAGCTTTGCCTCGATCGATGAGTACCTGAGCGCATCACATGTGGGCAAGGCCCGCCATGCATTTGCTGCGGGTAAGGCCAAGGTACTTCTCTATTCGGAGAGAATGCATCATTTCCGGCGATACGAAATCAGCGGCGTCAAGAATGTCTTGCTCTACGAGCCTGCTTCGAACCCGCTATTTTACCGAGAGTTGCTTCGCTTTGTAGGTCGCTCTATCTACAAGCAAAATGCGGATGTGGACCTTTCTTTTGTCAAGACGATTTTTTGCCAATGGGACGCTGCTGCTTTGGAAAGAATCGTTGGAAACGATAGGGCGCCGATCTTGTGCAATTCCGCGAACGAGCAGTTTGAGTTTCGGTGATGCGCCGCTCATGATGCAATGCTGCCCGAGACTTTCTGACATGATACCATTGCTGAATCCAAAAGAACGACGCACCATAATTGAAGAAGTAGGCACTCAAACAATTCAGTATGCTCCTTCTTAGAAAGCTTCTTCCTATAATCTCACCAGTCAACACATTTAACTGTTTGCCAAGAGTACGGCGAAAGTAACCTCTGTTCAATGCCTTCTAATATCCACTGCAACGCAGCTCACAGTTTTCATCAGTACCGCTAGGAAACGTGGAAGAATCAGCCTCGTAACATGAAATGTATGATACTTAAACCGGGTGTGCTTTCCGAGACGCTCCAAAATATGAGAGGGATACTCGGACTGTAAGGTCATGACACCTTGAAATGGCTATATGCAAACATCATGGGAATGGGACGCGATTCATTCTCCACAATTCGCAACTGCGTCAACGACCCTTTCATTCACTCTTTCATCCGGGTCTACCATAGCCAATTGAGCCAGGGGTATCGCATAAACAAGTGATTGCGAGTAAAAGAGTTTACCCCATATAAGGCTTGGTAAAGCAGTTTCAGCACCGTGGCCAGTGAAACCTGCCACCAGCGTTTTCTCATTTCACCCTTGTTATATTTTGCCCTCGTATGGACCTGATAGTATGCCTTCCTCAGGGTTCGAACAATATCTAGGCGTCGGGTCTTGCAGACTTCCAAGCCTCAGCAAACCAAGTCCAGACTTTAAACACCGTCTACTCACATCAAACCAGAAAGTACAGATGAAGCGTTCAAAACCAGTAGCAGCCACAATTGATTTAGACGTTTGATTGTAGCTGCGGAAACGGACAAGCCTGAGTTCTAACGATTTGCCCGATGGGGTTGAACACTGGGTGGTGTTCCAAGCAGCATGCAGCAGTGTCAGCTTTTCGGACAGCATCAAATAGCACACAAGAGCTGCGCTAAGGTCTTGACACTTTCCGATGTTCATCGTAAGTCCACAGTGCCACCTAGTGCAGGGGCATCCCAAAGCTCCCAACACACTCAGCTGCTGAGAACGTTAAACGCCATAACAAAGCAGCCAATAGCCACGTACGGACTCAAACGCTCTCCGATACGAGCAAATTTCCAAAATATGCCCAAAGCGCCTGACTTGTTCTTGTCGATAAGCGCCGGCCACGTGGCATGGATATACGTGCAGGTGCAGATGGCCAAGAGAATCACTAGAAGGAGGGACTGGAAGTTGAAAAGAGCAGACTGATGTTAGCGAAATTATGGGCATAGGAATATTCAGCCATGTTTGGCAGCAAAAGACATACCATGGGTAGTTGGATTGGAGGACGTACGCTTGCCGCGGACATGGAGGCTTGGTGCACGGGCCTAGGGCCAAGCTATCCTGGCAACAGACAGCGATAGCTACGGAAATGCCAATGGAGGAGAATGTTGACCAGCTGTCGTTTGCCAGTATATTGGCAGGCGTACAGAAAATGAGAGAGAACTATGATTTCACAGATGAGACAATAGATAGGACTGGCCAGACAGGGACAGGCCAGACAGAGATCGGGCAACCACAAACCACAGACCAGACCGAAAGGCCAGACCAGACCGAAAGGCCAGACCAGGCCGAAAGACCAGACCAGACCAAAAGGCCAGACCAGACAGAAAGACCAGGCCAGACAGAAAGACCAGACCAGACCAAAAGGCCAGACCAGACCGAAAGGCCAGGCCAGACAGAAAGGCCAGGCCAGACAGAAAGGCCAGGCCAGACCGAAAGGCCAGACCAGGCCGAAAGACCAGGCCAGACAGAAAGACCAGGCCAGACCGAAATCCAAGCGGCAGAACACTCGTCCAACTCACAACAAAAAAAGGCCTTTGTCCCGGAAAACCCCCCGCAGGCCAAGACCCGAGGCCCCGGAATACCTCCCCTCGGACGAAGAGGGCCTAGAAACGTCCATTCTTATACGTCAGTGCAGGTGGCCCCTTCCCAAAAGGGCAACCCCCTTCTAGAGGCACCGCAGATGAAGCTCACCCCGTGGTCTTTCAACGCGCAGATTCTTCTGGACTACTACATCAACGCCACGCTTCAGGTACTTTTCCTCTCACTCAAGTACCACAAGCTCCGGCCGGAATACGTTTGGAGGAGAATCGACAAGCTCAAAGGCGGCTCCTCCTCCACAGACGTGCCCAGAGACGATGATGCGCTACGGGTTCTTTTGGTGGTGGTGGACATCGACTCGCCGCAGGAGGTTATCCGCAAGTTGCTGGTGATATGCATCAAGAACGACTTGACCATGGTAGTGGCATGGTCTTTCGAAGAGGCGGGCAACTACATTTCTGCGCTCAAAAGCAATGAGATGGCTGGCACCAGGGTCAACGGTTCCATCCAGGGGCAGAGGAAGACCGACTTCAATCTGAACATCGTCAACTGCCTAACGACGGTGCGTGCGGTGAACAAAACCGACGTGGCGAACCTCTTGGCCAACTTCAAGTCGTTCCGGAACATCGTGGTGCAGTCCAAGGGAGACGGCTTATCGGTGGTTCCGGGTTTGGGCGGCCGGAAGACGTCCAATCTCAAGGCTGCATTCTATGAGCCGTTCATTTTCAACAAGGAGTACCAGACGTGAATTGGAGTCGGTCCAAGCACTTTCAAGTGGTGCTCCCTGGTGAGGAGATTTTGAAGAGGCTCACGGTGGTTGTGTGGGTTCTGGCAAGACGATAACTAGTTGGCAGTCTTTACCGGGATCTCTCTGTTTGGCTTGCTCGTGAATGCTGGGCCCGCAGATTTTCCAATTCCCTTTGATCACTCATGATCTCCGATTCATCGCCTTCGGGTCTCGAATCCTCCATTCCGCGGTTCCTTGACTCCCTGGTGCCTGATCACAGGGTGAATATTGCATGCTTTATGAACCGAAGCTAGGGGGGAAGAGAGGCCACTTCCCGAGCTCTTGGGACGCATCTAGAAGGGTTGCTCGTGTGAACTGAGCCCTCTTAACAGGTGGTATCAGCGCACAGTTCTGGGGCATGGCTGCCAATGCCAAATGTCCAAAAAGGAAGTTTTGCAATGTCTAGATAGAGAGGGCACTCACAAGCCCGACATGAGCTAAAGTTTGAACTCTCAAAGGCAGAACAAGAAATGAAATACTTGGCAAATCTATCAAAGTCGCTTCCACCAAAGTCCCGGCAATCCACCAAAGTCCCGGCAATCCACCAAAGTCCCGGCAATCATCCAGCAGAATTCTAGGCGCTAAAAACTCCTCGAACTTGCCAAGTTGCCATTGTTGTCTCTGAGACTGACTGATTCACTGGTATGACTTCGAGCTTGGCAGAAGCAAACCAGTCCCGAGAAGTCCCTGACAGCTGCCGCTCGCATAAGTCATATAAGCAAAGCGTCGTATTACTGGAGCCTCTGTGTGTCTGGTGGGGGCCTTGGTGCTTCCCAGGGGAGTGGTAGTGGCGACGAACACAGATTCCTGGGAGTGAGTACATCCACACACCCACTGCAGAAGTGAAGGAGCTCCGAAGTAAAGGTCTATCCAGACTTGAAGGTCTCTTCATAATCAAAGAGTCTCGAGGCGTGCTCTCGCCGCTTCTTCCGGCGTCAGAACCAGAGGACGAGGCAGTCCAAACTTGATGGGATAGGAATCCGTAGGAAGAGCTGTCTCAATCGCGTATGGGAGAAGGGCGATACTCAATGTGAGACAACAAAAGCGGCCAAAGCTCGAGGCTAGGTAAGTTCTCTTCTGATTGGTCACTCGCATCTGCATGTGCTCATCAGTTGATCCATGGTTGGCTCTTGGTTTGATCTACAGTTGATACTTCCGGTGTCTCCAGTTGTATCCTCAATAGAATTTATAACTTGTTATTGGCCCCACCTGAATGTCCCGTTTTGGATGTCGCTATGGATGATAGGCGTGGCTGGGGTTAGTGGAAAAGGACGAGTTTTGAAATCTGACCATGTCTTATCCTGGCAATGCTGCAAAGTGGGTCGTCTTGTATTCTTGCTGAAGGTGTAAGGAAACGCCACTTCACCTTCATTGAATGCCGAGCCTAAGGCCTTTGGGGTGTGAAATTCAGTCAATTCCGATATTTTTGGTCGGCCTCCTTTCTGCTGTGATATTCTGAAGACTCAGGAACCCTCAAGAACCTCGAGAACCCTCAAGAACATCGAGAACCCTCAAGAACCTCAAGAACCTCGAGAACTTTGCCCTTAATAAAGGATGGTGGTTTGTTATCCATATGCAAACCACAGCTGCAAATCAGCACTTTCCAACCAAACACTTCTTCTTTCAGGAGCCCGAGACTGTTAGGACTCGTTGGCCTTTCGGCACTAATTTGCCAGATCCTGTTGGTCCTGGTCAATCATGGCTTGGCGCAAAATCATGTTGACATTGTTCATAAGGTCGTTTTTCTTGACCAAGATCTCTTTCAACTTCTTGGAGTCCGTGTCCAATTTGGCATGTTTCTTGCGGTACACGATCTTGGCTTCGTCCGCGGACTTCTCCACGAAATACCCCGTGCCAATGTCCACCAAAAAGCGCTTCTTGTCGCAAATCTTGCCGGGCAAATATAACGAGCTGGTCATGGGCACCAAGAGCTCGGCTTGCGACGTCTGCCCCATTCCTTCGATGGTGTTGATGCAGTCTTGAAGCTTGGCTTGTGCAGTTTGGAGAGCTTGGAGAGATTGCGTGAAATGCTGGATTTCCTGCTCGGTGGATTTGCGGATCTCCGCGAGCTGCTGAGGCTGGAGCAGGTTCAAGTCCACTGTGCGCTGGCTCATGCTTATAGATGGGGGAGGGGGCGTTGGTAGGGCGTAAGTAGGCGTGGTGGAATTGGAGAGACGGTGAGATGCGGGGGCTACATGCAGGACACGGATTCGGAACACTCTGGCTCTAGCACTGGCTGGCCTTGGCAAAGACCAGGGGGGATATGCAGTTTCTGTGGTGCTTCTACCAACCGTACAATTTACTCAAGTTCCCGCACTTAGCGGTGGGGCGCTGAGGTGGCAGTAGCGGACTCTTCTGTCTTTGCAAGAAGAGAGACTGCATATATCCGCCCGCACATCAAGCCTTCGAAATCACGGCCAAAGGGAACAACCGGGGTTCCACATTTAGCGATGGGAAATGATGGCGGTACAATTGCCCGCGGGAAAGACCTCAAGGCCATTTATACCGACCCTAGCGGTACGGAGGACCAGCAGTACCTCCAAAGATCCCACAACTCCAGGGTTGTCATGTGCAGCCTTAGTTCGCTACCGCTCTACCACAACGGTCCCCAAGCGGTCGTATCTGACTATAAAGGAAGGGTGTACTTGAAAGAGAAATTTCTCCAATTCATGCTTGAACAAAAGGCCAAAGTCCAGGGGAGAAGCAGTGAAATAATAGGTGTAAAGTCAGAGGGTCAAAAGCCAGAGGGTCATAAGCCAGAGGGTCAAAAGTCAGAGGGTCATAAGCCAGAAGGTCGAAAGTCACAGGGTCAAAAGCCAGAGGGTCAAAAGTCAGAGGGTCAAAAACCAGAGGGCCAGGAAACAGAAAGCCAAAGGAGAGGCGAATTCCGCCATCTCAAACGACTCTCAGATATCGTAGAGCTTCAAGTGACCTGGAAAGATGGCATGGCAGTGTGCTCGGTGAGCGGCGCAAGTACTGGGCTTGTTTACCTTCGGCAATGTGGGTGTGTGGTGTCGCAGAAAATGGTGCTGGAAGTCTTGGCGACACCACGGTCAAACATCAGGCCCAGCGGTGGGCCAAGCAATACGACACGCGTCAACGAAGCAAATTTCCGGGTGTGTCCCAGCTGTGGCCGCGACGCCGATGCCACTGACGTGGTGTATTTGAATCCACCAAAGGGCTCGAGCATGGACGAGTTCAATGCCGTCACATACGCAGCTCTAGCGGCAGAGGGGTTGACGCATTCAAAGTGTCTAAAGTCTCTGAAGGACAGAAAAAGGAAACGCTCAGACAAATCTCCACAAGGTGAATCCAAAAGCAGGCAAAAAGTCGAAGTCAATGCCTCGGAACCAATCGCATGAAAATATGAAAGATCAAGAAGGAACTTCGGCGACACCTCATTCACCCAGACTTTTTTGAGGACCAAGAAGTGGTCTCGGAGAAAGCAGGGCTCATAATGGGGACACCCGATTTGATACGGACCAGACCATACAGACCAGACCATACAGACCAGGCGAAACACACGATGTCAAAGCGCGGTGGCCAGGCCAGAACCCACAGTCATCCCAGTCACACTCTAGCCCAAACTTACGCTGATTCAAGGCAGCATGGATTAACTATATACATTCAAATGGCTCAACCCTGGGACTCTTCCTGCCTCTCTGTATCTGCCGGACTCTCATAGGCCAACTTGCGCAGGTTCATTCTGGAATAATCGGAGTTGGCATAAATGTTGAATAAGATGCTTCCGGTACCAACGGCGGTGATCCCAAAGAGGCCTAGGACAGTGGCACGATGGATGACGTCAGTTATACGCACGGATAAGGGGAGTTTCGACATGGGGCGGAAAAGATGGAGACGAATTTTTGAGTACCGCGGCGCGTCACGTGCACGGCTCGTGACCAGGGGCAGATGCGCCGATGCCCGTGAGCTAATGCACCAGATGCCCTGATTGCACGGAGGTGCCCGATTCAGCTTGGTGTTTCATGCATTCCTCAAGTTGGGCATTACTGTTGCCGATACAACTCAGTTGAATTGGTATTGCTGGGCTGTATGCAGGCTTGCCAAAGGTGAGGATCAATCGTGAGGTATGGTTGCAACATTGGTCCAGGCATTTAAAGACGTTCTGGGCTCAGTTGAGAATGTGGCTTTGGCCACCCTCGCCACTTGATGCTATCATCAAAACTCGTGGTTTCTCATCGAAGAATGAGGTGACACATGAGGGACAGATTTGGGGGCACAAACCAGGAGTATTCAGCTAAACCCTGATATTTCAATGGTCTTATGATCAAATTACGAGCAGTGGTATTTCCATGTGATCGACGTTGGCAACCCGGCTGACACAATGATGAAGGACAGTCTTGCGTTTTCACCCTAAAGCGCGTCTTGACCGGCGCTATTATCTTTCGAAGAATGGCTGGAAAGGCAAAGTGAAACGTGGGTATAACGAGATTTGGGGAGCAGCAGGTTTAATGAAACAGTGAGGAATGGTGAATCGGCCAACAATTCCAAAGAGCTCTTACTATTTTTCAGGCCTGTGTTGGTAGGGGGAGGACGAGGCGGAAATCCTCGTAATTCGAGGCACCGAAATTACCGAGGCTAGAGGTTGTGTCTTCGGGAGGCAAGCATACATAGCTGCGTGCCAATTTCATGGTTCCATTGGAAAATACGGCGGGGAGACGAGGCCGTTCCATATCATGTGTTGCTTGTGGGCTCATTGCTGGAACCCAGAGCAGCCTTAAGATGATGAGCCGACACCGATTGGGAGAAGTCGAAACTTTGACTTTGAAGAATGTGAGATCTGCTACAAATAGTGAGAGACACTAGATGTGGTAGGAATCTTACGAAACACCTAACTTCACGAACCGGAGTTTTTCCCAGACATTGCAACCTGAAGGATGGCGTACCAGTGCAGCCATTCCAGTGCAGCCAAATCACCCTGCGATAGTCGAGTGGGTACCCACGATCAGTGCTCAGCCTCCTGGCGCCTGGGACAACATGGGCAAACAAATGTACGTCCTAGTCCATTTCTGGGTCAGTGAGTCAGAGTTACCAGATGATATGCCTTGGCCAGGAAAGTCGCCGCAGTCTGGCATCAAAGCGTTGCTGCACACCTGTGGATGTGGACCGTCTTTCCGCTCGAAATTACCCTCTATCTTGATGCATCTTTCTAGGCACTCTTATCATCTACAAAGTGCTAGAATCTAGAGCATTGGATCGGCAAAGTGCTCATATTTTGGTCACTCTGGCCACTGAATACGAATCCTAGCGATTCTCGCATCACTCATTACTTGCGGCCAGCCTCCACTATTCAGTGCGTTATCGCGAAACTCAGGTCGATTCCAGCATAACTACATTTGGCGATTTGCCCTCGGACACAAGGGCCATATATGGACCCGAAATTGGGTTTCACGAAAGGCTAGGGCTGCTCGCTAAGTCCAAAAACCGGCCGGTGGCTGAATACGACAGTCATTAAGCAGAGTCAGTGCAAGGTGGCCGAAATGTTTGGCGGCGGTCCATTACTCTTTGGGCGGAACAAGCCCATGCCCCGATGTGGAAGCAGGGCCAACTCAGCAAGGCAACAACGCACATTCCAAGCAAGAAGTACGCTTTTAAAGAGGGAGGCCTCGACGTTAAGAGCTGCATTGTCAGCATCGTCATGGACTAGGCAGATTCAAGACTGGTGGCGTGGATATTCCATGGGCTTCGGGCCACAGTCTCAAAATCGGAGCGAGAGGTGGACCGCTGAATCTCAGCCTCGATTGCGATGCCAAGGAGCGACTAAACGTCGATTACGTCTTCACAGCGCGAGCCATTGTGGTGGCCCGGGAGGGAAATCTCAGAATGTATTGTGGTGGCCCGGGAGGGAAATCTCAGAATGTATTGTGGTGGCCCAGAAGGGAAATTGCCTGAAACTTGAGACGCCCACTTTGCCTGCAAGGCTGGTGGCTCCTGCATTGAGCCACGCTTAGAGATGGTTTACGGAGTATTTAAGGACCCCCAGGTGCCCCAAAGTGTCAGCACCACACAACAAAACATCGGAAATGGCAGCTCCTCAACAATCGTCTAACAAACCCACTGCTGCTCCCAAGGACAACTTCTGGACACTCAAGACCAAATACGGCTGGTCGCCAGCGTGCGTGATTGCTTAGCGGCTCGTGCCTTGTCACGTGGTTTGCTCTCGTCCAGCCACCGGAGCGTTATTCTGGTCATTTCATAGTGTCTAATACATTGCTTGTTGCGGTATATTGCCATAGTGTAGAGCATGCGTCTTGGAAGGTAGCCTCCATGCAATGATGGCGAATCCTCTCCCCGGGGTCAGCAGGACCACGGCGTCCCACCACCGTCGGGCACGTGATTCGGTCAGCCCCGATCTGGGCACGGATGTCCAGGCTAACACAGCCGCAGGCGGTCCCAGTGCTTCGGATCATGAATGAGTGAATATTTTTCCTCTCCATGGAATTGTAGTGTGTCTCGGATGTGACGGCTCCATTGGCCATCTTTAGTCACCTTTATCCCACCTTTAGTCCCGCCTTTAGTCATCTTTAGTCACCTTTGGTCCCATTTAGTCCACCTTTAGTCCCGCCTTTAGTCATCTTTAGTCACCTTTAGTCCCATTTAGTCCACCTTTAGTCCCGCCTTTAGTCATCTTTAGTCACCTTTAGTCCCATTTAGTCCCGTCTTTAGATCCACCAGTTTGCAAAATAGCTCAAACATGGATGCATCCCGGTAGGGTATAATCACGTTTACCAAATAAGACCACGCGTCCAGCACCAAAGACTCCTCCCGTCTTCTTGGCAATTAGGAGTCTCAGCATCACTGCTGGCAATCAATTACAGATTCCTCTCAGTACTCTGCTGTCTGTCTGCTGTCTGTCTATCCGCTGTCCGTTTGCCTAACGCGTCTATCGAAGCGGTCCTTAGGGTGACAGATCACCAAATCATCCCGCAGCTCAAGTAACTAGCAGAAACTGGCAAACGTCCAAAGTGACTCAGTGTAAAAGGACATATTACCAGCTGACCTTTCTTCCAGCCCGCGGCACCGAAGACGCTTGTGACACCAGTGACCTTTTTCGCAGCCGCGGCTGCAAACATGCCCCCCCAGCTTGAACCGCTCTACTTGGAGTTTTCCACCAAAGTTGCATTTGAAATGGCGGTTTTCTCCAAGCCCCCATCTATTGCTTTATAGTCGGAGAAGCATAGCATACCTGCACGCCCAAGTTGTCTTGGAGAGGGAAGGTCCTTCATGGCGAGCCGCTTGGGTCTGTAAATCGGATAACTCCTGTTCAACATTATACATGGGTGTGTTAGGGGGACCGTAAGTAGCCCCGGACTAATGTCCAGTGGTGATCCTAGCTCGAACATCTTAGACATGATCGTGAACATACGTGTGGACCTCCTTTCAAATAGCAGGTACATTAGCATCAGTGGGTCTGGTTCTAGTAGGCATCTTTGATGATACTCCGACGTGGGTTCGTATGGTTACTCTTATGAAATAAGCAGGCAGCTAGGCTTTTATATTTGGGGATCGACATTCACCCATAAGTCGCCTGATGCATTTTGGTTGTCCTGGCAACCAAACATGCCCAGTGGCTCAGCATAGCGCTCTCAGTCTTTGGTTGTCAACAGGGCCAACGACTGCACGATGGTCAAAAGATGGTCAACGACTGCAGGAAAGCAACACACTGGATTGCAGACAGCAAATTGACCGCAAACCAACGCAAACCGCAGACTGGTAGTTCCTAACTTGTGGCGTAGAATCCCGCTCCAACCAGGGGACTGGTTCCCAAGCGGAGCCTCGATTTATGTTGTTGAAATATCCATGTCTAGCATGAATCTAATATAACATGAATTGCGTGAATAATTTAATACAAAAAAGTGACAAAAAAGGCGGAAAAATCATCTAAGCATCCCCCAAGGTGGGTGATCAGCAATGTTGACAAGTTTTCATATTCAATAGAGGCAGTTTCAGCTCCATTTGTTGTGCCACCAATTCTGCCCTTGCCGATTTCTTCCGCCTTTTACACTTCTTAACTGTTTGTTGGCACAGCAGATGAACACTCTTGTCCAGAAGTATTTCACCAATTTCTGTGTTGAAAATGAGACTTACAAACTCACCTGACTGCACACAGACGAAGCAAGGTTGAAGATGTTGAAGGCCTACGTCGGTGTGCACACTCTATGCACAAGAGCTTAGCCAAAAGAGATTACACCGTGCTTCTTGTACCTCCTGATTGAGCGGCTATAACGACGACGGTGCAGCTATAACGGACTGCGGTTAGTGAATGCCTTTCATTATTGAAGGAAGGGAGAGCCGCCACAATAGAGGGCAATCAATCCGACCAGAGCAAGCTTGGTATGTTTGGAATGTAGAAATAAGAATGGCTACAGGAGTTCTAGATTTGAAGAAGTTGTCAAAGGACACTTGTTAATCACACCAGAATATGCGAGTGTACTTCACAGCCTCAACACTCCTTCAGCAAGAAGATACCCTCGATCGCACTCATAGCGGGACAGGTTTTGAAGCACAATTAGTCTTCCTAGAATAACCCCACAAGATACCTGAAACATCCCACTGTCTATGCTGGGGTCATTACTGCAAGGCTCCTGATCGCTCACAGCACTGACTACTACCAGCGACCTTTCCCCCTTTCCCCTAATTCCGGTCTGCCTCTTTCATCTTTCTGTAAACTTCCATTTGTGTCCAGCTAAACATCTGCAGCAGCTGATGACCTGATCTTTGTACTCACTTTGCATGGCACCCACCGCGCAATTCTCTCTATCTTCCTACCGGACCATCTCACGCAAATATCACACGAACTTTTCCGAAGTTCTCAGTTATTTACTTCAACAATCGTACCTTTCAGAGACTTATCAAGCTTTCAGAAACTTATCAAGCCTTCAGAGACTTATCAACCTTTTCACCATGAACCTGAATCAATCTACCTTTGCGAACACGCCTGCCGGGCGGAGACAATCTAATCTGCCGGCCGCCCAAATGGAGCACTTTCTCTATGACGCCGAAAAGCAGCGGAGATTGAATTTGGCCAAGCGTGGAGGGGCTGGACCCATGAGCCATTCAACCGGATCCAGCTTGTACACCCATGGAACCGCCTCCAGCCCTGGTCCGGCCACTACTGGAAACGACAACAACGATGGGGACACCTGCTTCATGCCTTTGGAGTTGAACACCATTCCTGAAACGCAGGGTAGGACCACCGTCGCATCGGCCGTGCCAACCGGAACGACTTGCACGGCCGCAACCCAAGTGGCCAGCACCGACGCCTGCATTAGAAATGAGGACTGCGTGAGTACCAAGGTCAAACGAACATTTGGCCAAAAGCTCAAGAACTTGTTGCTGCCCAAAGGGTTTGCTTTGTTCAACAAGGAAATGCCTGCTGCACCTGGATTTGGGTGCAAAAACGCGCACGCAGAAACAAAGAAGCTTAGACGGCTGGAGACCAAGCACGCAGAGCAATTCCAGGCCACCAAGAAGTGGAGCAAGTGGCTCCACCAGATCAGGCTATTAAAAATTCACAATGCCTGTTATGTCCAGCGGGTTCCAGTGTGCGGTCAATCAGATTGTCCCGTGGAGGGCCGCAAAGTCCACCGTCTTTCTGTGAGTCGCACCGTGTGCAAAGTCCGGGTGTTTGCCAGTCGGGCCGGTTTCAAGCCGGTGGACTCGGACTTGGTCAATTCAATAAGGCCGTCCAATGCGGGCACCCGCAAGCTGGTCCGCTTGGATAGCGAGCTTC
>NKZP01001184.1:0-14281 GCA_002370765.1 Metschnikowia similis
AACCACCACCACTGTCACCCAGGGCACCAACAGTGAGTTCCCAACTCCAGGTACCTACACCCCATCCGACTGCTCTGATGTTGCTGCCTGCACTGTTGAAGTTGTGACCCCAGGATCTGCCGTCCCAACTACTACTACTGTCACCCAGGGCACCAACAGCGAGTTCCCAACTCCAGGTACCTACACCCCATCCGACTGCTCTGATGTTGCTACCTGCACTGTTGAGGTGATTACCCCAGGTGCAACCACCACCACTGTGACTCAAGGTACCAACAGTGAGTTCCCAACTCCAGGAACTTACACCCCATCCGACTGCTCTGATGTTGCTACCTGCACTGTTGAAGTTGTGACTCCAGGATCTGCCGTCCCAACCACCACCACTGTCACCCAGGGCACCAACAGTGAGTTCCCAACTCCAGGTACCTACACTCCATCTGACTGCTCTGATGTTGCTACCTGTACTGTTGAAGTTGTGACTCCAGGCACCCCAGTCCACACCACTACTACTGTTACTGACGGTACTGACAGTGCTCACCCAACCCCAGGCACTTACACCCCATCTGACTGCTCTGATGTTGAGACCTACACTGTTGAGATTATCACTCCTGGACCTGCAATCCACACTACTACCACTGTCACCCAGGGAACCAACAGTGAATTCCCAACCCCAGGCACTTACACCCCAACTGACTGTTCTGATGTTGCCACTTGTACCGTTGAAGTCGTGACTCCAGGTACCCCTGCTCATACGACCACCACCGTTACGGTTCCAACCGGAAGCCTCTTCCCAACCCCAGGTACTTACACTCCATCAGACTGTTCGGAAGTTGAGAAGTGCACTGTGACAATCGTGAAGCCAGGATACTATCCAAATGTTACCACTACAAACCCTGTGAGTCCTGTGGTCCCAGTAACTAAGACCGAGACCCCTACCAACTGGCTTACAACTGTCATTCACGGAACCACCACCACCATCCCATGCACCAAATGCGAGGGCCACGGTACTACCCCAGCACCTACAGATACTGTTACCCAAGGCACTGCCCAGAAATGGACCACTACCGTGATTGATGGAAAGACCGTTGTTATCCCATGCAGCGGTTTCTCGACCGTTCCTGCTCCTACCCCAGCTGTGAACACCCCTACTGAAGGTGGATCTGGAAACAGCAACGGATCTGGCAATGGATCTGGTTCTAACAACGGATCTGGATCTAACAATGGCTCTGGTTCTAACAACGGATCTGGATCTAACAATGGATCTGGCTCCAACAACGGTTCTGGATCTAACAATGGCTCTGGTTCTAACAACGGTTCTGGATCTAACAACGGATCTGGATCTAACAATGGATCTGGCTCCAACAACGGATCCGGTTCTAACAACGGATCTGGCTCTAACAACGGATCCGGTTCTAACAACGGATCTGGAAACAGCAATGGCTCTGGCTCTGGCAATGGATCTAGTTCTGGCAACGGGTCTGGTTCCGGAAACAACAATGGATCATCAGGTAACGGATCAGGATCAGGTTCATCTCCCGCCTCTTCATCCGCTCCAGTGGTTCAACCTGAGGTCTCAAGCTTTGACGCAGGTGCCAACGGTAAACAATCAGTGGGACTCTCAGTCCTTCTTATGGCTTTGGCATACTTGTTCTAAGCCTAAAGACAATGATACCTCCCAGGGTTTGATTCATCAAACTCTTTTCGGTCCTTTTAAGGCCTTGATATACTCTATTCAAGCTTAAGGACAATGATGGCTTTTGAGTTTGAGACTATCAAACTCCTATTTCGGTCCCTGTAATGGCTTTCGTATATCTTCTTTAAGCCTAGGGACAATAACCCCTCTTTAAGCTTAGTTCCATTCGTGATTAATAATAAAGACGCTTCTGTTGTTTAAACCAGCTCTGTAGCAGCACCTGTCCAGATAGGCGTACAATGCGGGATATTATGGCCACTGCAAGTGTTCTTGAGCCAGAGCGAGTCGAAGAAGAAGCTTAACGACCGTCGGTAAGGAGTTTCTATATGTACGACTCATATGGGTTGAGACCTTAATCCTGGTTGCTTAGAGGATCCTACGTGCTGTTCACCGTGGATTAGCTTTTAATATCTTAGGAAGGCCAACTCACATTCCATCACGTGACTCAGTTGCACGTGCTCGGACTGAGGCCCTCAACATTTATTTGGCCGGTATGGACCCCAGGTACAGGCATGAGGGTAGGTTGCACTACAGGCAACGAGACGAGTGGGGCGTTTCATGGTAAGACGGGAGGAGCCAATGGTATCGTGTAAAAGGACAGCAAAAAGTACTTCAACAGTGTATGGTGCCAGGAAATCCATGATTCAAAAGAAAAACCCGTCTTTGTGGGTCAAAAAAGGTCTATCCTTACACACCACCGTCACCTCGGGCTCATCTGACCTTAGTGCGGGGTGTTTGAAGTAGAATGACAAACTCACGCGGGTCCGGGCGAAGCAAACAAAAATGGTGAGGTCTCTTTACCGTGTGGATTTGAGCCACTTCTTTTTCTCGCATGAGTCTATTTGATTACTGTGTCCATGTAGATAGTCATGTGATTACCCAACTTAGCATCGCAGACGGCAAGGCAGTCTTGACCATGGTCAGGACAATACATCCCCTAAGCCACGCTAGGCCGCGCATTGACACATCTTCTTCTACAGGGTTAATACGTTCATAAATCGGACGTGTGTTTAACAAGCCGGATACTGGGTTCATGGGCACCAAGGAATGCATACTTGCGTAGTTTTGCCGTCCAGTGAGGATTGCTGCTTCGCATTTTCTTATTGGAGATAAGGGTCTGTATTTGACGAGACGACCGTTATTTTATATACAGAATGCGTCTGTTCGTTGCCCTGCGTGCACTTACCGGCATGCGACCTCGCCAGATGAAATTATCGCGCGGATTCCGCCTGGGTCTGAATATTGGGGCTGAGCCACGCCAGTCTCCTAATTCGCAACAAGCGAGAACTGTGGCAATTTTCTGGCACCTGCCGTGCAAAAATTCCGCGCCCTCTGCCCGCGAAAACTACACACGTGATCTAGAAAGAGGCAAGTATATATCTTGGGGGATCGCCGCTAGTCTATCGTGTGGTGCCCACTTGGAGAACTAGAATACATATGAAGGGCAAGCTAAAGGGCTTTAGGGTGAACCCACTCATAGGTAGGTGGTGCTTAGCGCTTGCTGGGATATGAACCTTTGCGAGAACTACCCCTATACTAAGGAAGCGCGGCCGTTGTGCATACAATCCGGTGAGGTCATGTCCACCTTCTGCATTAAATACTCTTTTTACTCGACAAGCAGGTATGTTGACATTAGATTGTGTCTTTTTCAACCACATTGGCGCCTTTTTGCACGTATGTATTTTTGTCACCTCAATCCATTCCGGTGAGGGTCTATTTTTAATCAAGCATGTTTCACGCATGAATCACGCGAATTCCAATCGTATTCCGATCCCTCCTTCTCGACTTGGCGGCTTCATTCATCATCTTTAGAGTAACTGTCCCGTGATTCTGGTCCTCTGAACATTGAGGGGCAACAACCAAGTGCCCATATATCAATTTCTCAGAACTGCTTGGTGGCGTGGATCGCGCCCAAAAGCCTGCACTTCGAAAAGAATATGCAGTTGAAGTGAAGTTCGAGAAATCTGCAAGAGGCTAGAAACGATCTGGCTGGAATACGCCCGCCCCAACTGTAGCCTTTGGTGCCACTACAATTCATGTATCTCGAGCGACTGCATGTTGCGCACTGCAGTGAAACGCCTCAACAATCAGTAATGTTGCTGCGTGAGTTTCACAGTGGGCTCTCGTCCTTGACCACCGCAAGGCCTTGCTTAGCCTTTTTTACATAACATACAAAAAAGCTAACATCACGTGTTTCTCAATTCTGCTCATTATAAGCGTTGAATATAGTTTAGGAGTATTGGTCATGGTTGGCGTGCGCGATTTGCGCTATTATTGGCCTTTGCTAATGAGCCTCACAAGATAGTTTGACGCGCTACATAAGCAAGTGCAGCTTTCCGATCGCGCCGAGAAGCGCCTCGCCCCGAATCTGCGTGTACCGGACCTTGGCGCTTTTTTTTAGTCGCTGATGCAGCTTTGGGCGTGCACACTTTCATTGTGCGGGATCTTGTTCCGATTCCAAAAAGGCAGGATCCAGTGCGCGTCTTTTGCCACCTGTAGGGGATGAACGTGGTGCCATGGGATTTGTCTGGCTTGTACGCCTCGCGGCTATTATCGAGCTTCATCCGACGGGGAGCATCGAGACCCTCGTGCGGCTTCAACTTGCCCGGTACAGATCCACCATACGGATGCAGTAAGCACCATGATAGCGGGGTGTCCAAAAGAAGACGGTCTATAAGACTGGTCCGCCCAAGTACCTCGGCGGTGTTGGAAAGTTGCGGCAGTAGTTGGCCTTAAACACAGTTGCAAGCTAAACCCTTTATTGTGCAGGGCACGACTCTGCGAGAAATTGCCGGGCATTTGCACGGCGCGCGAGACATTGGTGCACCAGGTGATGTCATTGTTGCTCTGGATACTTTCGTCACTCTCCGCATACCTTTAAGACTTTTGTTTTGACGCAGTCAGAAGGACCAGGATGAGTGAACTGTTTTCATGATTCCTGCAGATTCCCGCGATGCTCGGGCATTGAAGGCGCGGTTGAGGCTTCAGGGATTTGCGCTCCACAACAACTATTTGGCGATCAATCCCTGCCGCTCGAAATGCCCTCTTGATTGTTTCTGGGCCGAGTGGCTTCAAATCAACCTGATTGTGGCCAAGCTAAAATGTCGTTCCGCCGCCACAATTCCCGTCACAATTAAACAATCAAACAACCTAGGCCAGTCATCAAATATGCCTCCTGATACCACGCACTGAAGCTATCCAAGAGTATCTGACTCCGATCAGGAAGTCCCCCCAACATTCATGATACAACGTGTGACAATTTAGAACATGATGTACCACCTAACACAAGTCCATGGATAATCCAACCCTCCTCGGTTTGAGTTCCAGAATTACCCTCACTATCAGGTGTTTCCAAGACGATTTGTTTCAGCCCAAATTGAGGTCAATGGTTGTTCCAAGGCCATTTGTTGCTGCGATGTAGTGGTCCGCTCCTTGCTTTTTGCCTATCTCAGTTGCACGAGTCCGAGCCTTCTCAATTATGCGTGCCATGACCACAGATGCTTTTGAGAATAGGTGAGGTGAGTCGATCACTATAGTCCGTTTCCTTGAGAGAATTCGAGGAATTTTCCAGGTTGATCAGGTCAACGGCTCTAGATCAATGTGGGCCAAACACGGAGTGATGTTGCGTCCCAATTTTCCATGCCATGTGTGACTGGGTGTGGCTTGATAATTTCGCGCAACTGATCCAGTGATCGAGAACTGTGGTCATAGGTCTCAAGAGGCTCGCATGTCGGGGAAGACGGGCTCCTCAGTGCACAATATATTTTCAAACCCAAATCAAGCACAAAAAGACTCAGACTCAAAGAGGTCAAACGACCAAGACAAAGACAAGCCAATCAATCCACAGACGAACCAAACCTCAGACGAATCAAACCTCAAACGAACCAAACCTCAAACGAACCAAACCTCAGACGAATCAAACCTCAAACGAATCAAACCTCAGACGGATCAAACCTCAAATGAATCAAACCTCAAATGAATCAAACCTCAAATGAATCAAACCTCAAACGAGATAATTCCCAAGCGAGCAATTAAAAACAAACAACAAGCAACCAAACTAATGAAAACAAGTCAGAAAGACATATGCACAGGCCAACCAACAAAGCATTTGCTGTCCACGTCTAAAGATAATGTCTCAAACGAGTAATCCTTACATGCAGGTGAGGCTCTCGGTAACTTAGGCCCGGGGCAAAAAACTAGGTTCGGCAAACGACAATTTCAGAGTGTTAATTGGCTATCATCGATTCAATGCTTATATTTTCCGTTCCTCGCCACCTCTCCTTCGAACACTCTTCAAATCAAGTGGCATGTTGTTTCAAACCATTCAATATTCCGAATTCTTGAGTCTGAAGGATGGCCTAATAAGTACTATCTTTAGAAGTCTCGCATTACCAATCAAGGGTCAATTTGATGAAAATGAAAGGGCATGCCGCCTCGTACGCAACAACTCGAGGATTTTTTGCACAAAATGCTAGTGTGCTTGAACTTCTTTGTCCCTAATTGTATGAGTCACCCAGTCTTTTTGGTTTGGAATTTTACGGCGTTTTGGATAGGTAATACTGAAAACACTGCACATGCGTTTGAGACCCGTCACAACTTCCGTGAAACCAGAAACAAGCTCTGTTGAAAGACTGTGGGCGTGCTTTCTGTGCAAATCTTTGTGGGAATGTTTGACGGTGCCTCTTTTTATACCTCCAGATTGCCTTGTAATACAGGGCTGTGGCAAGTGAATGCCCACTCAAATACAATAGGAGGACATTCGATTTTCCCAAGCGATTCCAGTATCAAACGGTGACCGGACAGATATCTGCTAATACCAGCACTTGAAGGGAGTTCGTCGTGTGTGGAGTGTCGCCAAGGAAGTATATTACCAGCTGCCGCTTTGAAACTGGCCCTATCCTTCCTGCAAACCACTCAAATTGGTTTACACCACAATAATTGACACTCTGAAGATTGATTCACACCACCAAAATTGGTTTGCACCCCAAAATGGCGTGGAGTTTCCAGTGAGACTTTGGTAAATTCACCAGTTTTCCTATAAAAACCTTAGCGAGTTGTGGGGGAAAGGTTATTATACCCAGTTCATGAATAGCTGAGGTCAACCATTCATTGTTTCAAGTGGAGGGACTTTGAAACGGCAGTCATTGAAGACAGTTTTAAAACGACAGTCCTTGAAGACAGTTTTAAAACGACAGTCCTTGAAGACAATATTTTAATGCGAACAACCCGCCGAATGATGGGAGATGAACCGAGCACCACGGAAGACCCCGCACTTCTCGACAAACCCGTGCCAATCACTACAAATCACTATATCGGTGTCAGATACCCGTTGGATTTCACGCTGGCATGTGCAAACATCCCGGGTACGGATATACGTGGATTGCTAGAGACCGAGTCAAACGCTTAGCTCGGAGAATCGTCATGGAAACATACCACGGGTATTAATGATGAGGGCTGATTATGGACGCCCAGAAAAGGGGCTATATTATTTGCGAGGCAGCACCATTTGGGGCGGGATTCTGCGACACCATCTCACACTTATAAGAGCTCATGTGTGGGAGTCTCCAACTCAACCAAATATTATCCAAAGACACAGAAGATTTAGAAATGGTATCAGAGATTCTCGAGTAAAGACTTCGAAAAGGTATGATGATACTCTTAAACAAGAGGAGTCAGAATACTGTACGCGGTGGCAATTCCGTTTGAAATCTACATGCCTAAAGCTGGCATCAATGCCAAATACCACTAATGCCTTAATGATTGAATCTAATGCTCGCAGCAACTTGCGTACATTCAGCTGCACGGCCTCTACATCGTGTCTCATCTAAGGTTCAATGAGAGTGCCGTGAAACCAAAGACTTTCGGAGCCAGCGTGAAGTTTTTCAGGATGTTAGGACTCTCATAGATCTTGTTTCAGGTCGTATTGTCTTGTTCAAGCTTGACGAGTCTAGAACCTTGTTATTTGTGAGCAACCCTGGCCAATGGGTCCACCTCTTTGTTACACAACCCTTGCAGCGAACTATTGACGGTCGTGTTGATACTGGACCAGGCACCAGGCACCTGGCACAAAGATCCCCAAAGATAGTTTGTGAGAATGAGTCGTGTTAAGGTGGCATATCGAAACCACGGTCTCGGGAACCTTCCACTGGCCTGCTTCATCCACTTGGAACATAAAAAGGCGATGCCTATGTCCGCTATGCCTAGGCCTATTGGGGTTGAAAGAGTCAATGTCTATGTATAAAGCTACTGTCTTCAAAGTCAGTTGAATTTCATCTCTAAAGAAGTATGTGCAATGGCTGAAAAGGTCCTGCAGCCCATGCTACCTATGCCTGATTGATAAGCCCACCGAAAGTGGAACTTTTAGAGACCGTTTTATCGACTTTTGGTCGAAACAACCGATTATGCAATCTTTTCCCGGAATTCTCAACTCAGGAGTGATGAGGATGTTCTTAATTACCACAGAAGTCTGACCAACCCAACGCACTACCCATGGTGCAAATCCGCTGTGTTCATGTACGCTCCGGTTGGAACACTAGAAATCTAGTAGTGTGGTTGTTTTCCAAAAAGGAGTTTGTGGTACCAATCTTTCTTTCCAACCTGAAGTCTATCGATGTCTTGTTCTACATCCTCCAAAGCAGTCGAACGCACTGGCTGGCTCACCCAAATCCACACTTCAAATGGTATTTTATCAATCAGATATCCTTACAGATGGTGCCAGCGGAAAATTATATTACTGAGTGGCTGAGAAAAGTCAGCGACAAAGCTTTTCCTCTTTTGACTTGTTTCGAAATCTAAAGGTTATGTAATACTATGTGTCAAAGCAAAAAATTTTACTTTCGTGTTAGAAATAGACAGATTGGGGCTGTCTTTATCTAAATGTGGACGTATCCTTACGTCCTATAATTTATCATGGTGTGTATTGAACCTAGATAGACGAGGAAACTCCCTCACTTGTGGAAGGGGAGGAAAACCTCTCTTATATACATTTGGTGTACGCGCTCCTGCATAAACATGCGGATGTTACCCGGCCGGGATACTGCATATAGGATGCCTCTAGTATGCTCACTTGAAATTGTTTTCTAACATTTCGGTTGTGGCCATACCAAGTAGAACCCACTGTTTCCCGTCCGATCAACGTTAGTTAAGCTACTTAGGGCCACAGTGAGTAGTGCAGTGGGAGACCATGTGCGAAATTGTGGTGCTGCAATCTTTTTGTTTTTAGCAAATGTAGGAGAGCAAAAGCCATGTTCAAATCGATTTGGGGTTGGTCAGTTGCACGCGCTTGATTATGCAACGAGGTGACGCCGTTCCCTTAACTTCATGTAGTTTCCAACTGTGTGTGGCATTGTGATGGCGCGGGATCATGAAGAGCCTTAATAGTCAGGAAATGCATGGTGCGAACGGGCACCACCTAGCCTGAGCCCCCACGCCGAAGGCTCCCGTGGCATTTTCAGTACTGGTCAACTAGGAACATCCCGCTATTCATCATTAACTGCAGGACAAAAGCCAAGAATTCTTGCGGCCCATTATCATGTGGGTGAGCCATTAACAAATGATTATGGCAAGCATTGTTTGGCCGCACACTTGTAGCTACATTATCTGCGAGATTTAAAGTCATGGCGCCAAGCCCGGGGTTGCGCCATTGTTCAAGATCGGCTATTGTTGCACCACTTTGCAAAGCGCACTAAGCTTTAAAAACGGGACGTCTCCCTCTTCTTGTCAAACCAATCATGAAGACAAGTCCTTTGATACTTACCGCTTTTCTCGCCGCCACTTCTTGGGCAGACAATTTCCAATCCCGGGAACGTGTTGCCTCCACTAAATACACCAACTCTGGGGGAGTGGGGTCTATATCTTTTCGAAAGAGCCAACTGGAATTCCCAATGGTGTTTTTTGCAAAGGAGAATGAGATGTACCATCCCCTCCACAATGTCCTCATTTATGAAGAGTCGAAAGTCTTTGCATATGGAGAGTCCTATTCTCCCACGGAGATTAGCTTGCAGAATGGGTACGCTAAAGCGGCCACCGCTTCTGTGTTTGCTGGGTTTAACGATAAATTATTTGGACTTAGTTCGGGGGACGCCTTTGACTATTTGAAGATTAAAGTGAATGAAATTGGCAAAGTTCAGAACCAAACTTTTTTTTCGTGTATAAGTGAGTGAGGGGCGTATTACCACATTGTCAACTATAATGAAAACCCTTCTTGGTGCTTCAAAACAGAAATTTACCTCGGGAGATACAACCCCAGGACTGGGCAGTATATAAAAGTTAATTTTGGGGTTGATGGAAAGGAAAAGAATGCCCCAGAGAGAATCCCCAGACGCAAATGGAAGAACTGGTGATATTAACTATATTCTAGTCCTAACATTACCATTGAAGTTTAGAATTGACTATTGAGAACCTTCCAAAAGAACAAGAGTCGCTGAGGGATAAAGAGGTGCCATGGAATAGCGTATAAGAGGATGGAGGGTACTTCACCCTGCGGTATCACGCGCGTGCCAACGATTCGTCACTCCAACCATTTGAGAGAAGCGGTGGGCATTCTCTCCTGGAACACCGTATGGACGTGAAAACTGCTAAGCCTATCTTGCACCCTAAAGGGGCCTTGTGTTACTGTAAGTGTTGTCAAGTACTTTCGGTCAAGGCACTTGAGGAAGGCAGAGTCCATCGTGGTCAAGAACAGAAGGGATGTTTAGGACGGTGGATAAACACGGGCAAACAAGTACCTGCCAAGCTCAGGCCAGTATGAGACCTCACGTGACCGGGTGTGAGTTGTGGTAACTGAGAATTCCCCTTTGTTTTACGAATCATCAACAAATACATCCCTCTTAAGTCCTTACGCCTTATAAAACCTGACATTCCACTGTATAGTAGTGTATGCCACGGTATAGTAGTGTGTGCCACTGCATATTGGTATATTAGAGTTGAGCGCGCTGATATACCTTCAAAAAGGTAGGAATCCACGTGGNATTAGAGTTGAGCGCGCTGATATACCTTCAAAAAGGTAGGAATCCACGTGGCGCGATGCTCTAATAGTTCCTTTAGATATGTACTTTCAATTGTTTCCTCAGTCATCTTTATATTTGATCTTGTACTATCTATCTAGACTTCAGCGTGTTTGATGACTGGTGATTTCTTATCTTCGTAACTGAGGCGGAACCCTCTCCTTAAGTATTCCGGATCTGACCACTTCTCGTCTAATTTCCGATGCCTTCAGATGCTTGGCTTGCACTTCAGTGCGCCAGCACTTAAGTATACATGCATCGTGTAAGTCCTTTTTCGGGTTTCCGTCCATCCAAACTAGGATCATAAGCGTACTTACCTCGTGCAAGTACCTTCTGGGTTCCGACCCTGCAGCTAGGACGTTACTCATCTTATTTTCATCTGCATCCTGCATCTTGAACTATGTTCGTCTCTTGACCGTCGCGCATACCTGCATGTTCGCACTTCATAGTTCAACAATTAGTGTGTACTGTTGCACAGTGAGGTACATCCGTACATCATAGTACCGAGATGCTGATGGGTTATGCACGTTCCCTATCACACCACCGGATCTCTTCTGAAGGCATGCTCTCAGTGCACACACCAAGCACAAATTTATGTGACTCGGTTTCGTTGTCAGCCGTACCTCTATCTGTTTTTCTGGACTGTATCTTGGTAAAGCAGTATTCATGGACCAACATGACAAATTAAAGGTTGGTGATCAGGGAGCGAGTGTCATGGTAGCCATGGACCGTGAAATGTACACTATGATAGCGCTGCATGTTTACTGACGAGAACACGAGGACCTAACAGGACAGAACTGAACTGAGGTGAATAGGACAGGAACTGGATTGAAATGAGCTGAATCAGACGGTGCAGAACCGAACCAGACTGAACAAAACCGAACCAGACTGAACAGAACCGAACCAGACTGAACAGAACCGAATCACACTGAACTACACAGAGACTGAAACTGGACTCAACTGGAACTTGAACAGAACAACATCGGGAAGCAAGAGTCCATAGCCGAGCATAATCTGCCATGCCTATTCTTCATTGGAGCGGCCCTCATTTTCTAGCTTCTTATCGTCAATTTACCGTGGCCCTACAACGCAAAAAGGCACTTTAGGCGCACCGCTTAGTCAGTCAGGCTTGAGGCGCCAAGCACCGCACCATGTGCAAAGTTTAAAGCTGACAAACCCGATGATGACGAGACTGTGATGGGTGCACCGGTGTCTCGGTTCAACCATCGCCACTTGGCGGCACTCTGTGGCCGCGTACGCGAACATGCGTAGGAAAGCCTTGATCTCAACGGCTTGGCTTGACCTTCGCAAAACGCTACCCGCTTCTCGACCAAGAAGGGCCATGCGTGACTTTCGCGGTGCCTCCCCGTGTTCGTTTCCTATTCGGCAAGTGCCGCGCCCTGAACCGGACGCTGCAGCCTGTACACAGGCCCCGCGGGCCGCTCGCCACCATGAATGCCTTGCCCCTGCCTATTCGAAATTTTTTGTTCCATTTGCGTTTCGTGTACTGCACAGTGTGCGCGCGAGCCCGAGTTAGCCTGTTCATCAATAGGCCCTCGACGCCGGTCGGGAAAGTCTCCCTCGAACTTGCCCCTGGTGCATCCTCTCCTTCCTTCCACTTAGCCGGCTACAGTTTTTCCAAATGAAAACCAATGCGGCGAAATCATTTAAACCACCACGACAAAAGGTTTCGTACCCCCTCGCGCAATCTTTCAAACCAAAGTTACGTAGTGTTCTGCTTTGAACCATTTGTCGCACTAGTTTGATTATCTTACGCGCACTAGTTTGAATAGTTTTGATAAACACTGTATCCGGCTTGATACGCGCTTCTTTGGTTCTTCACTTTGCCACAGTTAGCACTTGCTGAATAAGACGCCATCCCGGAGCTAGCACTAGCAGCTTTTTGTTATTTCTGCAGCTATTTTGCTGGGATCCGCTGGTGGGGTGCAGGTTAGAAAAGGCAGCCAAAGTTCCGCCCGCACAACTGGCCCTCCGGTGGGGTGTCTTGGTACCTTACAAATTGGGAGAAGAGTGCTTGTGAATCTCGGGGGTTGATGGTGGCGATAAGAATAGGGGTGATTGTGCGGGCACAAGTAAATGAGGCTACGAAAAGTCAACACTTCTGTGCAGGAGACATAGAGTGGATCTTGACCCAAAGACCCTCATTTGTAACCTGATTTTCGCTTAAGCGCTATGCATCATATGCTCTGGAATAGAACGCTTTGTTGAGGGTTGCTGCGGACAGTTGGCCTAAAACCGCTTGGCTTGGCAGCACCCTACCGACCCGATTTGAAGGCGGCGGCACCAAGTGCCTTTGTATCGGGCAGTGGTTGGTGGAAGCAGCCACCAAGCGGAGAGTGGCGGCCTTTTTTTGAATGCAAAGTATGCCATAACGAACCCTCCGAGAAATTGCGGAGGTGGGGTGCGTGGAGGAGACGGCCTTTCGATAGCCCGAAGTTCTTTAGCGCTACCACAAAAACAGGGGCGGAGCAAGTACCAAGAAACTTGACGGATTCAACCCTTGTGCACGTGGGCTGGGGTTCCCGGCTTTATACACATTGGCGCTGCGCATACACACGACGCAGGTGCTGAAACACCAGAAGCTTCGTACTTCTAACGCGCTTCCCCTCATGCGTTCAATCCTCATACACCCGCTTCGCGAAAGTATAGCATGCATTAACGGTTATGTATATGTCTGCGTGTATTGCACCCAATACCGCCCTTGTTGTGATGTTCCCTTGAGCGCGTATGGCCGTAAATAATATAAAAGGCCGCTTCCTGCCATGTTTCTTCTCATCCCACAATGAGACCGGCATCACTCAACTTCTTGGCTCTTGGAGCTTTGGCTCATGTGGCTGCTGCCATTGACGGCTGTCGGTTCAACGACAATATCAGATCGGGTTTCGACGCCACTTTCTACAAATTTCCCTGGAACCAAACTATCTCTCGTCTCGATGAGTTCTTCAGCTCCGAATACAGATATACCGGTGGCCCTTTTGCCAGCGCCCAAGGCGTGACCGACATTGCTTTTGAAGGCGGAGAGAATTATCTTACCACCCCTCAGTGGGCAACCATATATGGCCAAGAACTCACTGCCTCCAATTTCACGGCCGAGCTTTTGGGTTACTTCAGGGCTGACGAAACCGGCGACTATTCTATTACCCTCGGTGCAGATGATGGTTTTGCAGCTTACATCGGCGGTTCCGGCAGATGCTGCCTGGACCCCCTGAGAAGTGTGATTAGCGATCCCAACTTCTATGGCCTCAAAGCTACTGGAAGATTTAGTGACGTTGCAACATCTACAATGGTGCTTTCGATGGAGGCGGGTGTGTACTACCCAATCAAGGTTATTTACCTCAACCGCTTAACTCAATGGAGATTCTACGGTAGCGTCCAGTCTCCTTCTGGAAGTTCGTCTAATATGTTTGATATGGTGTACCAGATTCCTGCTGGTCAAGGACAATGTGGAGAAGCCACCACCACTACTGTTACTACTGGCACCAATAGCGTGCACACAAACCCTGGCACTTACACCCCATCGGACTGCGCTGATGCTGCTACCTGTACTGTTGAAGTGGTTACCGAA
>NKZP01001188.1:0-79217 GCA_002370765.1 Metschnikowia similis
CGCTTTGTACTTGTTATCATCTTTGATTGTGAAAACCCATCGACATCCTATAGGTTTGACACCAGAGGGACAGGGGACCGGCTTTCTCCAGGGATTCTTGGTGGGCGCTAGCGCTGTGTGGAGCGTGCGGTCCAAATGTTCCGTGGTGTCGATAGCACTTCGGTGTATATGTTGATTATAATATTAATTTGAACCTTTATACTCATTATATTATTAATATTGCTTATTTGCAATATTACTCAACATATATTAATGGGACAAGGCGTTCCAAGGACACTATGCTTTTAGAGAACCACTTGGAAAGTACTGGAGCAAAGGCTTCGTAACATGTTCATTCATCACGTGGATGGTGCTTCTTGAATGGTGCTTCTTGAATGGTGCTTCTTGAATGGTGAAAATGAAGACGTCAAACAAGTTCCGGTCAAACCTAATAGGAATGCAGTCTTGTCTCAACACATCCTTGTTAGAAGCTCCTCAGTGTGCAACGAAAAGATGAATGAGATAAAATGGGCATCGAAAGAATAATGTAATGCAGATGCATATTCTAATGGATGGCTTCGTGGAGGACTTATTTGGAGGCAACTCTTTTGAGTCCGATAGTCAAGCTTGGTCATTTGGAGGAAGTCAACTCGTAAGGTTCCGTAGGTGAACCTGCGGAAGGATCATCCAGAAGTATAATTATGAACGGACCTTTAGCTTGCCGATTCGCCCATCCCTAAGACTCGCCCCATTGGCCCGTCGTATCCGACAAACTATCTGATTCAGACAACCTTGAACATACGTCAACTTCGTAGGAAAGAGCCACCATTAAATGTTGGAAGTAGATTGTGAGTGGTTCTCGAAATTCGAAACAATTTCAACAAGTGAGCTGAACAATGGATCCACGTCCTGCGCCATCTTACGCATCAACGCAATGTGTTTTGATAGGCCCAAAGCTGGTGATTTGTTTTGGGAAGCTTAATTGTGGCCATCTGTAAGTAGCAACAAATTTGCATGCGGGAAAAACCAAAAGCCAAACAGTATTTGGTAAGGGTTAGATGCCCTTAGTTGCCGCTTCGATATAACCAAGCAAGGCGACGCCAAAACTGGGCATTTTCTTCTTCAAGAGGAGGCAAGTAGACCTCGTCAACAAATTGGGTGAACACGAGCATCGCTGGAGATAATGCTTGCAGACATATCCTGACAAGTTCTGTTGATTCTAGCGGTTGAGTCTCGCATGCCATAAATCCAGTCGTCCATCATCGTAGCTTCGGCAAATGATGGATTGTTATGCGTAGAGTCGGTGGGGAACCAATAACACCGTGGTCCATATCTTGGGTGGAAGCTTCCCTCGGGAAGTTGCTAGGAGAATTGTGATTATTCTCAAACTATTCCAGGATAAGATGTCTATGATGCGGTAAACATGGAGTTCCAGAACTCCTTGGATTGACCCATTTGCCTGAGATCCATCAGAGGATACCCAGCCATCGGCCCTCGAGGGAGGTGCTAGAGGTGAGACTACCAGCATATGCGCCAGCATCTGCAGAGAGAGCTGCCGCATGATTCTTTTGAAAAGAACTTGTATGGAACAGTCTTCAAGAGGCACACCACTGTTTGGGCCCTCCCTGTTTGGGCCCTCCCTGTTTGGGCCCTCCCTGTTTGGCCCTCCCAGCCAGTAAACTTAAACATCAAAATCGTCGACATCAGCACAACCGGTCAATCCTCACGTAAATCCCCTAGCTTGGCCAAGATACCCCGAGCGATGGTCTTGTAGGGCTGCACTATGGAGTCAGCACCGCCAACAAACACAGGCGTGCCTTGGTGCGCATTGCCGATGTCTGCGCTCAAGGGGATGGAGCCGAGAATCAGCATGCCCAAGCGGTCGGCCTCCCTGCGGGCGCCATCGGAGCCAAACACGTGCGAGTGGTGGTGGCAGTGCGGGCACTCGAAGTAGCTCATGTTCTCCACCATGCCCAATATGGGAATGTTCACCTTTTCAAACATGGCGATGCCCTTGACCGCGTCCACCAACGCAATGTCCTGCGGCGTGGTGACGATCACCGCTCCGTCCACGTGGAGCTGCTGGCTGATGGTGAGCTGCGTGTCGCCCGTGCCCGGCGGCATGTCCACCACCAAGTAGTCGAGCCGCGGCCACGCCACCTCAAAGAGAAGCTGCTGGAGCGCCTTCATCACCATCAACCCGCGCCACACCACCGGCGAGTCCGCGCGCACCAAGTACCCCATGGACATGGACGCGAGCCCGTAGTTGGCGAGCGGGAGGAGCTGGCCGTGCGCGTTGAGACGCGGCTCGCCCTGCAACTTCAAGAGCGTGGGAACGGACGGGCCGAACACATCGCCATCCAAGAGGCCCACGCACCGCCCCTGCGCCTGGAGCGCCAACGCGGTGTTCACCGCCACCGTGGACTTGCCCACCCCGCCCTTGGCCGACGACACGAGCACGATGCGCTGGACGTTGGCGATCCGTTGCTTGACCGGGAGTTTGTTGAAGGCGCCCTGGGCCCGCGGGAGGCCCAACGGGTTGGCGTGCATGGCCCGCAAGGGCTGCAAGGGCCGAGAGGCCTGTGAGGCCCTCGAGAAGGCTGCCAACCTTGGCTGCCTTGGAAGGGACAGTGGAAGTAACATGGGCTGGTGGAGGCAGGTGAATCAGGTGAGGGTGAATCAGGTGAGGGTGAAGGTGAAGGTGAATGTGGAGGTGAATGTGGAGGTGAAGGTGAAGGTGAAGGTGAAGGTGAAGGTGGAGGTGAAGGTGAAGGTGAAGGTGAAGGTGAAGGTGAAGGTGGAGGTGAAGGCCCGGGGAGTGCATGTGGCCACGGCACGCACCGCGACTTCAATGCCTTCTCCAAGGCCAGGCATCGCATGCATCGCCCCACCATTTATGCCCTCTCCACCCACCCCGGGCGGGCGGCCATCGGGGTGATCCGCGTGCTGGGCCCGCAGACCCAGCTTGTGTACCAGCGGCTCACCAAAAAAGCCGGCCGCCCCGCGGACCGGCGTGCCCAGCTCCGCGGCCTCTACAGCGCGGGTGGCGGGCTCTTGGACCACGCCTTGACCACGTTTTTCAGAGGCCCCAACTCCTACACGGGCGAGGACTTGCTCGAGCTCCACGTGCACGGCGGCACGGCCATCGTCAAGTCGGTGTTGGCGGCGCTCCAAAGGCTCCACGACCCGGGCTCGGGCGTGCACGTGCGGTACGCGGAGCACGGCGAGTTCTCGCGGCGGGCCTTCGCCAATGGCAAGTTCGACCTCACGGAGCTCGAGGCCGTGCGGGAGATGATCGACGCCGAGACCGAGTCGCAGCGTGTGAGCGCGTTGGCGTCGTTGACCGGCCGCAACCGCTCCTTGTTGCACCAGTGGAGGGACGAGATGGTGCGCAATGTGGCGCTTGTGACTACGGTGATTGACTTTGGCGAGGAGCACGACGTGGCCGAAACAGAGCTGCTCATGCTGCAGGTGGACCGGAGTGTGGACGAGCTCATTGCCGCCATCGACGCGTACCTTGCCAAGCTTGTGCGCTCGCATATACTATTGAACGGCATCAAGATGACCTTGGTGGGGCCTCCCAACGCCGGGAAACTGTCTCTTCTCAATTTCTTGGCGGGCTCGGACTTGGCCATTGTTTCTGATACCCCGGGCACCACCCGCGATGTCATTGATGTGCCTCTCGATATCGACGGGTACAAGGTGGTTGCTGGTGACACCGCAGGCCTTCGGCTTTCGCACGAAAAGATCGAACTGGAGGGCATTCGCCGCGCAAAGGACAAGTCCATTTTGGCCGACTTGGTCCTCGCCATCTTTCCCATCACGCTGCTGGTGCCCGACGACATCCACGCGCACATGAGCATCTTGAAAGATGCAAAACGACCCATCGCCGTGGCCTTGAACAAAACCGACCTCGTGCCGGGCTCCGACTACCGTCCTTACATCGACGCCTTTAGCCGGCTGCTCGGCTTGGACCGCGACTGTTTCTTCCCCATATCCTGCGTGACTCATGCGGGCACTGATTCATTGCGCGAGAGCCTTGTGGAACACTTCAAGTCAATCTCGCAAACTGGCGACTCCGATCCGGTGTCTCTCTCCCCGCGTGCCAAGGACCTTCTCGAGAACGACGTCCTCTACGGCCTCCGGCAGTTCAAGATCTATAAGGACGCCAGCGACATTGCGCTTGCCTCAGAGTGCTTGCGCCAAGCGGTCGATGGAATTGGGAAAATCACCGGCGACGCCGTCGGTGTGGAGGAGATCCTAGGCGTGGTGTTTTCGAGCTTCTGCATAGGTAAATAAGGCGTCTTTTCCACTATGCTCCATGAGAAACAACGTAGAGGGTGAATTTCTCAACATCCCAGTTGAGTTTATACTGCTGCGTTTGCTGCCTAGTGTGGCGACCTGCGAGTTCCGTGGACTCAATGTCAATCTCCTTCTTCTTTAGTGAGTTGGACAAACTCGGCGAGAGCCTCAATTCAAAGTTGATGATGTTGAGGCCATAGTTCAACTTGATCTCGTATCCGAGACTAAGCAACCGTTTTTTGTCATCGGCTGGATCCACTTCCTCCACCATTTCAAGTCCCCCGGCCAACTCCTCATCGTTGAGGTATAACAAGCACATGAAGTCTTCTTCGGCCTTGCCCTTCAATATGCCTTGGCCATCGATCAAATCGTCTCTTTTGATGTTGTAGATCAACTCGTGGAGGTAAACCTTGAAGTTGGTGATGGGCGACGAGTCTTGCGATAATGTGATGGAGTAGGCTTTGGTCGAATAGCCAAATGGCTCGAAGTGGTAGTCGAAGAAGCTAGCCACATTGGCAATGGCGACTTCTGGATAGAGGGACTTTTTCAACATCTCTGCTTTCAGCCACTGTGGAGGGCTTGCCTGGGAGCTGAGGGCGTTCATGACTTTCGAACAAACGGTGGAAGACGATGCAAATGTCACTCTGCGGATGAAGACATCATCGCTGGATGGGGGTGTCTTTGATTTTCCCATGGCACATATTTCGGTAGCGTTCATCAGTGGGTTGTCCTCCTCGGGATCGTCGTCAAGATCGTCATCATGATCAACGGGAGTTTCTTGTTTCGGGGTGCCTTCCCGAGCCATTTGCTCTAGAAGCCTCTTGGGCTTGCGGCCTCTTTTTTTCTTGCCGGGGGCAGGTTCCACGGACGGCGAGGAGTCCTTCCCTTTGTAGCTGAGTTTCAACTTGAGAGGCTCCTTTGGGGCCTTGAGTTTCAACTTGACCGCCGACTTTGCGGAAGCGTGGCCCAATACAGATGCCTCCAAGGCAGCGAATTCTTCGTCGAACAAAGCATGTAGCTTCTTCAGGTCCTCGTGGATCAAGGACGAGTCGTCGTTGTAGGCCTGCGCATTGGTAAAGATGAGGACGGTTGCATCGTAAAACCTCTGCAAGTTCTCGGCAGGGGAGCTCTCCTCGTCAAACAAGGACATATCTTCGAGGCGCGCCTGCACATTCCGGAAAGATGTCGGGTGCTCGATCAACTTGTAGTAGTCCGGGTATTCATCCGGGTCGATGTCATCGAGGAAAGGCCCACTCAAAGGCCCTTCTTCCGGGAAGTCGTGCGTGATCAACTCATTTATCACCGAAAGACACATTTTGGACAAGTGCGCGAGCCCCGGGTCCTCCGAGCCTTGGAAGTCGTCTTGGTGGTCCTGGAGATATTGCAATATGGTGTGAGCGTCTTGAACGATCCACGAGTCGGGGTCGTTGTATTTGGCCGCGTTGTCATACATTAGCTGGAAGTCCGCCACAAACTCTTGCAAAGTGTCGTAGGCATCGCGCGCAACTTTTTTGTTGATCTCATGGAGCGAGATGGGCTCGTCAATGAGTGCGTAGTAGTCCGGGTACAATTTCTTGGAGGGGAGTTTGACGAAGGCCGTGACCAAGAGCCGCGTGCCGTCTGCAGTCTGTAGCGTATCGAGGGTCTCAAGAATGGCGCGGTACGAGCCAGCTTTGGGCCGCTTGGCGGCGGGCTCCGCGTCCGTGTTGTGGCGTTTGACTCGGGGCATTAGGCAGGATGTTGATTGTTGGAGTCGTTGATAAACATTTCAAGGCGCGCGGCGTGCGCCACCCATTTACCCGCCAGGAGCCCGGTCGCACACTGTGTAGGGGGCGCCAAGTTCTCAGGAGACGCCCTACTCCAAACGGGGCAACCTTTGAAGACCCGCACGCCAATTCAAGACAAAACGGCTGCTTTTCGAAATTCAAACACATGTTTCTGGATGTTCTGGATGCTCTGGATGTTTCTGGGTCCTTTATCGGGCTAGCAAAGATGCAATATCCCGGCCATTTTGGGCTAAATCCCTCAGGAGTCCCTGCCATTCTGGGCTATAATCCTCAGGAGGTTCGCCCATCCCAAATAGCCGTGTCATTTGCCCCTTAGTTTTCTTGCAGCCAGAGGGCAGGCCAAAGACCGAATCTTATATGTTGCTAATTGCCGCGCTAGGTCAGGGCCGCGATAGCAGGGGCCGCGATAGCATCAGAGGCACTAGTTTGTCATCAGGGCCGCGCCGTGCTAGTGCGTACACCACCCCGACTCCACCCATTGAGCTCCAATGCACAGCCCCAATAGCGTGACCATCTTGTATGGCAGCGAAACAGGCAACGCCCAGGACTACGCCCACTACCTCGCCCGCAAACTCCGATACATCTCGCTACAGCCCTCGGTGGCCGCGCTCAATGACTATCCGCCCGAGAAGCTCATCACCGAAACCCGGTTCCTCATTGTGGTGTGCTCTACCACGGGCCAGGGAGAGATCCCCCGCAACGGCAAGAAGTTCCTCCGGTTTCTTCTCCGCAAGAAGTTGCCGGGCGACTTGCTCAGCCACGTGCGCCTTACCAGCTTCGGCCTCGGCGACACGTCCTATGTCAAGTTCAACTACGCCATCAAAAAGCTCCATACGCGTCTCATGCAGCTTGGGTGCCTTGAATTGAGCCCTCGGTGCGAGAGCGATGAAATGGCGCCCGAGGGCGTGGACGGCTTCTTCAGCGAGTGGGTCGATTCGCTAGTCGACCGCCTCCGCTCCCACTTTCCCAGCTTGCCGACCTTGGACGACCACCTCTTGTTGCCGCCAGAATACGCATTATCACTTCAAAAGGGCGCTGATGCCCTGCACGAGTCCTTGGCAAATGGGCTTTCTCGAGTGCACCTCGCTGACTTATCGTTGACTCGCAGTGCAGAAGGCCTTAGAACCGCAAGTGTGGTGGGAAACTCAAGACTCACCCCCGAAGACCACTTTCAGGATGTGCGCCATCTAATCTTCCGGGTGCCTGCCAACTCGGCACCGTTGCACTACTCGCCGGGAGACTCGGTGGCATTGTACCCCCCTAACGATCCCAGCGACGTCGATTTGCTTTTCCAATCTCAACCTCATTGGCTACCCATCGCCGACTTGCCGTTACAAATAACATCGCCTTTGCCGGTGGAAGGGGGCCTAATTGACCCGCATAGCCTTACCTTGCGAACCCTTTTCACTTACCACTTGGACATTTTGTCTGTTCCCAGGAGATCCTTTTTTTCGCTTCTCTTTCACTTTGTTGACGCCTCCACGGAAGACGGCAAGAGGGAAAAGGAAAAGCTATATGAATTCACCAAATTGGACGAGAGTGAAGCCCTCTACGACTACGCTAACCGGCCGCGCCGGTCCATCTTGGAGACCATCATGGAATTTGAGAATAATCTTGAGATCCCCGTTGAATACGTGCTCGACCTCTTTCCTTTGATCAAAGTCCGCTTGTTTCTGATAGTGTCAAGGCCATCCACCCACTCAGTGGAACTACTTATCGGCATTGTCGAGTACAGGACCATCCTAAGGCGTATAAGAAGAGGCCTTTGCACCAAATGGGTGAAAACCTTGAAACCGGGGGACAAGCTAGTGTTTTCTGTTCATCCATCCAAGCTAAACTTCAACCCAGAGCACTCCAAGCCGCCCATTCTCATGATTGCACCCGGGACGGGGATTGCTCCCATGAAGTCATTGATTGATGACGTTGCAGGAGACCAAGACCTCTACTTGTTTCCTGGATTCAGGGACTCTGCAAAAGACTATTTTTTCGAGGATGCCTGGAAGAAGTACGAAGATATGGGGCAATTGAAAGTGTTTCCTGCGATATCCCGGCAAGAAGGGTTCAAGCACAAGTATGTCCAGGACCGACTTTTCGAAGAGAAGGCGCTCGTCGGCCGGCTCCTTTTGCATGAAAAAGCCGTCGTGTTCTTGTGTGGCGCCAGCGGGAAAATGCCTATCCAAGTTCGTTTGACGTTGGCTGAAATATTGAGGGAAGAGGTGGAGGAGCCAGAAGCGTTTCTTCTCCAGCTAGAGAACGAGGGCAGGTTTATCCAGGAAACATGGTAACGCCCGACCTGTCTTACATTCCAGACTGAAGAACCACCGCTCTCTTGCGCATAGCTCCCATCAGATCTGTTTTTCAGGCGACCCATCCCGGCTTCTCCATGCCGCCAATAATCAGAACGGCCATGTCCCATAAGCAGCATTAAGTTCTCGATGAAGATTTCCTGTTACCGTTGGTCAAGCGGATCGGACCACTGGGTGATGCAGTGGAAGACGTGGGTTATAATGAGGTGTTGCTCCAAGGAATAGAGTCACAAGGAAAGAGGTCACAAGGAAAGAGGTCACAAGGAAAGAGGTCACAAGGAAAAGAGTCACAAGGAAAAGAGTCACAAGGAAAAAAGGGTAATCAGGGCAACTTGACTTGGAAACACAATAGGGAGTTGCATACAAGATTGGTGTTCTTCCCCAGCGAGAATCTACACAAGGATGCGAAACTAAAGCAAAAGCAAGCCGGTGTCAGTGACTACTCTGTTTCTAGATCTACACTCGGTGAATCCGGCTCCCCAGAACCTTTGAGGGAGGACAGCTTTTGCTGGGCTCTGATATTGATGAGATTGCATCATCGAGATGGTCTTACTCGTTCCACTGGCTCGAGTGGCTCGTCGCTTGATTCAACAAGGTTGAATTTCGGGACATGGAACTACTCAACATACTCGCATGTCTCGCCAGCTGAATATTTGATGACTTACACAAGGCTGGGGACAGGCCCATTATACCTTGGAGTTGGCCTTTATACCTTGGAGTTGGCCTTTATACCTTGGAGTTGGCCTTTATACCTTGGAGTTGGCCTTTATACCTTGGAGTTGGCCTTTATACCTTGGAGTTGGCCTTTATACCTTGGAGTTGGCCTTTATACCTTGGAGTTGGCCTTTATACCTTGGAGTTGGCCTTTATACCTTGGAGTTGGCCTTTATACCTTGGAGTTGGCCTTTATACCTTGGAGTTGGCCTTTATACCTTGGAGTTGGCCTTTATACCTTGGAGTTGGCCTTTATACCTTGGAGTTGGCCTTTATACCTTGGAGTTGGCCTTTATACCTTGGAGTTGGCCTTTATACCTTGGAGTTGGCCTTTATACCTTGGAGTTGGCCTTTATACCTTGGAGTTGGCCTTTATACCTTGGAGTTGGCCTTTATACCTTGGAGTTGGCCTTTATACCTTGGAGTTGGCCTTTATACCTTGGAGTTGGCCTTTATACCTTGGAGTTGGCCTTTATACCTTGGAGTTGGCCTTTATACCTTGGAGTTGGCCTTTATACCTTGGAGTTGGCCTTTATACCTTGGAGTTGGCCTTTATACCTTGGAGTTGGCCTTTATACCTTGGAGTTGGCCTTTATACCTTGGAGTTGGCCTTTATACCTTGGAGTTGGCCTTTATACCTTGGAGTTGGCCTTTATACCTTGGAGTTGGCCTTTATACCTTGGAGTTGGCCTTTATACCTTGGAGTTGGCCTTTATACCTTGGAGTTGGCCTTTATACCTTGGAGTTGACCTTTATACCTTGGAGTTGACCTTCATATAGCACGTTGTTCCAGACGCGCGCACTGCACCCAGTGCAACAAAGTGTGCCCAGAAAGTCGCCACGACCATCCATGATCCTCACCAAGCTAGCGCCCGTGCCCCGGCGCATCGCCGGCATCGTCGGCACCGCCAGCCACATCAGGCGCGGCTCGTCCATTGCAGTGGCAGGAAAGCAGTACCCGACCGACCAGTGGACCAATGTGCCGGAGCAGATCCTCGCCTTGACCCACCGCCAGCTACACCAGGACCCCAGCCACCCCATCGGCATCCTCGTGCATCTCATCCAAAGCAATTTCCAGGGCTTGGGCTACACCTTCTACAACGGGTTCAGCCCCATCGTCACCACGTTCGAGAACTTCGATGTGTTGGGCTTCCCCCACGACCACCCCGGCCGGTCCAGGTCCGACACATACTACATCAACAAGGAACACTTGCTTCGAACCCACACGTCTGCCCACGAGCACGAGTGCTTCCAGGCGTGCGAGACCCCGGGCTACTTCATCACCGCTGACGTGTACCGGCGCGACGAAATCGACCGCACGCACTACCCCGCCTTCCACCAGATGGAGGGCGCCCGGTTGTGGAGCCAGCACGACGGCCCCGAGGCCATCCAACGCGATATCGCCCGCATCCCCAGCACCAGCATCGTGGTGCAGGACGACTTCAGGCACCAGCCGGCGAACGCGGCCAACCCAAAACAGGCCTACATGAGCGACGAGCAGGTGGTGCTCGCATCCATCCACCTCAAGAAGACCATCGAGTACTTGATCCACTTGGTGTTCGAGAAGGCTCGGCAGTCCGCGCTCGAAGCGGGGTCCAGCGAGGCGTACCTCCACGAGCCTTTGCAGGTGCGCTGGGTGGAGGCGTACTTCCCGTGGACAAGCCCTTCGTGGGAAATCGAGGTGTGGTGGAAAGGCGAGTGGCTCGAGTGCTGTGGCTGTGGCATAGTGCAGCAGAGCATCTTGGACAAGTCGGGGCTCTCGCACGACAAGTACGGCTGGGCATTTGGCATTGGCTTGGACCGCATTGCCATGCTTCTCTTTGGCATTCCCGATATCCGCTTGTTTTGGCTGCAGGACCCCCGCTTTGCCCGCCAGTTCAAGCAGGGCTCCATCTCCACGTTCCAGCCCTACTCGAAGTACCCGGGCGTCAAGCGCGACGTGAGCTACTGGCTCAATTCCGACACTCACTTGCACCCCAATGATGTCATGGAGGTGGTGCGGCTGCACGGCGGCGACTTGGTGGAGAGTGTGGTGTTGAAGGACGAGTTCGTGCACCCGAAAACGGGCCGCAGGTCCCAGTGCTACGGCGTCAACTACCAGTCCATGGACCGCAGCTTGACCAACGAGGAGATCAATGCCATCCATAAGTTGGTGGAGGCGCAGTTGGCGTCAGACTACCTGGTTGAAATCAGATAACCGTCATGACACATCCACGTCAGACCGGCCTGTAACGTTGGAAATGGGCGGTGGAAGTCGATAGTGCCATCCAGATGGACTCATGGAACCCATATATCATTGCCATGTATTATAGCCAATCCAAGTGCCCATTCCTTTGTATTGATCTTCAAATAGACCTGTTTTATGAACACAACCTGGCAACCTAGTCTCGGATCCATGCAGATATTACCCCGAATTTGTCTCGGATCCATCTCGGATATTACCACCCCGAATTTGTCTCGGATCCGTCTCGGACTCACCTCGGATACTTCCCCGAAACATGCCTCGGAACCCTCTCGATACTACTCCAAAACCTACCTAGATCCATCTCGGATCCATCCCGGATGCAATCTTCCTCAAATTCTAGCTCGTTTGGGTCCTCCACGAGAAATCTGCCTTGAGCTTGACGTGTTTCCAAGGGTGGATGACCCCCCTTGTCCTAGGACCATCAACAAATACATCTTCTCTATGCACTAGACGTTACCAAAGTATCTAATGCTTTGATCACGCAAAAAGCATTACTACCAAATATTTCTGTGGACACTTTAACTATGTCTTTACCAAAACTGTACACGACACAAGTTCCTAGACCAATGCTCATTTGTCCGACCACTCCAGGAATGTGCATTGAAACACCATGAATCCACCTGTTTCAGAGAAGAATGCGTTGATGTCAATCATTAGGCACATTAGCAGGGTAATCGATCTGTCGTTTGTACTGATTCTGTACGAGGAGTGGACCCGTACATCTCGAGACCCGCAACCTGCACACACGCGCGCAAAAAAGGCGAAGCCCACCCACAACCAGGTGCACCTGACATGTTCGCCCCACTCCTTCGGTCGCTCGGCCCACAGCGGCTCTTTCCCAAGCCATTGGCGGCAGCCTCATACCCAGGTCTCAGCAGTGTCTTCACGCGGCTCAAGCACGAGTATGCACCAAGGTACAAGCGTATTCGCAAGGCCTTCAAAGGCCGCGTGACGGTGCGGACCGGCGGGTCCGTCAAAGGAAACTCGTTGGAGTTTGGACAGTATGGGCTCAGGTTAAAGTCCAACGGCTTGCGCATGACCGCCACCCAATTGCAAGAGGCAGATAAAGTGATTCTGAGGGAAATCCGGCCGCAGGGCGCCACCCTAGTGACGCGGTTCACCTGCAACACCCCGGTGTGCATCAAGGGAAACCAAACCAGAATGGGAAAGGGCAAAGGTGCCTTCGACCACTGGGCGTGCCGAGTGCCCACGGGAAAAGTGCTCTTCGAGATCCTGGGCAAGATCCACGACAAGGTGGCGCGGGAAGCCTTGAGGAAGGCCGCGGACAAATTGCCGGGGCTTTTTGAGATTATCGACGAGACTTCCAAGGTCAGGGTGAGCCCCACGGTGTTGTTGGATAAGCCCGAGACCCTCGACTATGTGAAGGTGATGAAGGCCACACCCACCAAGAAGTGGACCAATATCCAAATGTCGAAACTCCCGGAGTACCGACTCTACCGGGGGCGCTAATGACGGGGATGTTGAGATGTTTCGGAGACGTGCAGACGTGGATGGCGTGGACGATGCCGTGCTGGAGGTATTTGACGTGCTTGTAGAGAACGTATGGCGGGTCACGTGGGCACGTGCTGGCCGAGAAGTCATGGAAACAGGCGGCCATAATTGTTGCTGTAAATAGACCCTTATCAAACTACACAGATGACCGCTGCTTACACTAAGACCTGCTTACACTAAGACCTGCTTACTCTAAGACCTGCTTACACTAAGATCTGCTTACTCTAAGTTGCCTGGGGTAGGGTCCTGTACACAAGGCGAGTCTCAGCCCCTTCACCTCCCACACCCGCCCCAGCCCAGCCCTTCTTCTCCACACTGGCATGGCGTCTCTGGACAGCGGGAAGCTTATAAAGCATGCGCTCAACCAAACGCGGCTCATGATCGAGTCCGACGCAGAGGTGTCGACCATTGATTTGAACCTTCTCGAGAATCTCAACACAAACCAGTCCCTCAATTACATCAAGCTTGAGCAGGAACTCAGTGCTTTGGAGACCAACGCAGGGCTCTTTTCGCAGGCCACTGGGGATCTCCGGGACATTCTATCGGCGTTGGACGCCATCGATCTGCTGGTGGTCAAGTTAGGCCACATCACCAATGAGCTTCACGGCTGGACCAAGGACCTCGCCAAGCGTGCATGAGAGCTGGTGCTCGTGGGTGATTGATTCTCCCATCATTTTGGAGTCTTTTGATGTGCTGACTCTGGCAGGGCCAAGGAGGGCCAGGAGGTACGCAGCGACGCCCGATTCGTGAGCTGTTCTGAACGGCGGGCGGCTTGATAGGCTCGTTCCAGTGCGTTGAGTCCATGTGCCTTGGTTGTTTGCAGCGCCAAGGGCCAACTCATGGCCCCTTAACGCCGTGCCCATTGAAGACACTTCCAAGCTCAAGAATCTCCTCTTACGCCATGGGAGACTTGGAAATATATTAGCTTGAACCGTCCCTATATGGTTGAAGCGAGCTCGTGTGCAACTCTTCAGTTATCTGCAAATTGTCCAATCCCAGACCCACGAATGGGTCCTGGCTTGCCGCTTTCAGATTTGAAACTTCCTTACACGCTTGTGCGGATCGACCAAACGCCAATCCTCGAAACTGATAAGAACATTAGAGAATACTGAACAAAAGGAATATCTATGGGTGTATCTTGAGGATCCAGGAAAGGTGTTTCAACAATTAGTGAAGGACCAAGAGGAATCACTTCTTCAAGAGAAAAGATGCTTAGAGCCTATCTTAAAAACGTGCAAGAGGCACTCTTGGGACTAGTCCAGAAACACATGGACGCAGAGGTCTTGAGAAATGTCATCACTTCGGCGACGACAAACGGACTCAGGGAATATTTTGCTGCATACAGTCCTAGCAAAGACAAATGGAAACCATATGTTTATACTGCTGAACATTTGCATCCTCAGCCTCTGACTTCAGAATGTTCAAGTTTATGGGTATGTGGGAAGTGCAATACTTTGTCCGTTTCTTCGTTGAAGGATATTCCATTGAACTGATCCTAAAAGTTCATGAAAAAGGGTTTGGTGACAAAGAATTGAAGATGCCGGAAAAAGAGTGGCCTGAATACGTTATCGAGCAATGTTTCAGGAAGGCAACGATGCTCCTTAATGAGCGCTGAAAGGGGGGAAACGCCTATTATGGCAGTAAGCAGGGATGAGAACCCAAACACCAACAAAAGACCCTTCATGAAATCTCTGACGAATGGGATCTGTTTCTGCTGTCGAGAAAAAGGACATCATCTCAGAGACTGCCCAAGATTAAAGCAGCAAAAACAAGGGATCAAATCGACAGAATAATCTGTATCAACCACAGAAGGTGGCATTTGCATGGAACTCGGGTAGCGCAGCAATGGAGTGCTCAATCTCTTGGTCTCCCTGGGGCTTTACGGGAAACCGGCGGTACCGAGGCTCGACCCGGGATCTTGACTCTACAGAATCTGAGGCGGCAAGTTTATCGAAGCTTTGGGGCTTGATCCTTTTGTGTTGGAGTGGCTTTCATACAGCCCGTGAGGAGGGTCAGGCATCTTGGTGAGCACTCCTACATCTTCATAGCAACGGCCGCGCTCGGTCTTGAGCCTGCAACTCAGGGCCATTTCCACAAGTCCTGGTTAGCATAGGCTAAGGTCTTGAGCCTGCAACTCAGGGTAATCTCCACAAGTCCTGGTTAGCATAGGCTAAGGTCTTGAGCCTGCAACTCAGGGTAATCTCCACAAGTCCTGGTTAGCATAGGCTAAAGGTCGTTCGAAGAGCACGGGAGAGTCCGAGCGCCGCTTGGGTCTGGAGGGCGGTTGGGTCTAGAGGGCGGTTGGGTCTAGAGGGCGGTTGGGTCTAGAGGGCGGTTGGGTCTGGAGGGCGGTTGGAAGGCGGAATGAAAAGGCTCCATACTAGGGCCTCTTTCACCCGGACTGCAGAACTAGCACGGGATCCTCCTCGCTAGGCGCTGCATAACCGTTGTCTCTTGGTCCAGGGCACATCGCTTCGGTGCATCCGGGCATGGCGCCGTATCTGCAGGAATGTTCCGACGAGGGGTGCATGCCATCCCATGGTATACCGACCAGAATCCCCATCAGACTGCATGAGGACAAGAGGTCTTTTGCATCCCCCGACTACTTCCAGGCGGGGCAAATGGCGGCGCGCTATTCATATATGATGGCCTCCTTTTGTCTATGCTCGGGCCGCACCTTTTTTGCAATCGTTCAGACCGCAGCATGTACAGAAATGAGCCCCAGGTATAAATATACCGCAATCCGCCCCTCAGTTGAGTTTTCCTCCCCCCAACACCCAGATTTCCAGCCCCAGCAGCTCAACGCCATTGCCCTGCACTCTGCTCCCGAATCTCAAGCATTCTCAAACAAGTTCCTAGTCTTTAGCTCCTGCAACCAAACTCGCTTGTGCTAACCCCCAAACTTCCCCCCCTATTTTGCCCCGCAATGAAGCTCCAATCCTTCATTCTTATTTCCTTGGCCACCTATGTCGCCGCAAAGCTGCACGACACCTACCGGACTGCTGTGGCCGTGACGGCTCAAAGTGCATCCGGAGGCGGCGGCGCCCAAAGGTCCCCCCAGTACGCCGTGAAAAACATGGTGCAGCGATTGGACAACGAGGAGATGGACGTGGAGATCGAGGTGAACAAGGACCTCAGCTCGGGGCCCTTGGTGTTCTCGATCTCCAGCGACGACCACTCGTGCTCGTTTTCGTTTGACTCGTTGCAAGGCCGCTCGGTGGTGTCGGACTCCAAGTTCCGCCAGATCAACGGCATTTTGTTTGGCACCAGCGCCGACATCCCCGACGCGTTGAAGAAGAACGCCGAGTTGATGCAGCAGATCGACTGCTTCAAGTTCCTCTACGAGTCGTTGGTGGCGGCCAACTCCGACACGTCGGACGCCATCCGCGAGTTCATTGTGTCGCAGTTCTACTCGCAGTTCATGGAGGCGCAGACGGAAACGGCGTCCATGGCCGCTCTCAACGTGATGACGCCCGCGCAGGCGCAGTGGATGAAGGTGAACACGTCGGAGAAGAAGCGTGTGGCCGAGCCCGACCACGAGGACAACGGTGCCGGTGACGACCACGGTGACGGCCACGGCGCTGGTGACAACGACGCTGGTGACGACAACGCCGGTGACAACAACGCCGGTGACAACAACGCCGGTGACAACAACGCCGGCGACGACGAGGCCGCGCCCATCTCCGAGGAGGAGTTGGGCAACCTGACCAAGATCGGCTACATCAACAAGGTGAGCGTGCTCAACAACTTCGACAAGATCAACGACGTGGAGTACATCGGGTCCATTGACACGGTGACGTACATCGACGAGTTGCGCGAGATCACCAACGTGGGCAGCATCGACAACGTGGAGCGCATCGAGAACATCGACGACATCAAGCACACCGGCAACATGAAGAACATCGTGAACGTGGGCATCATCCGCGAGATCGAGACGCTCGAGGACATCAAGCACATCGAGAACGTCAGCAAGATCGAGAACATCAAGTCGCTCGAGAGCCTCGAGGACTTGGCCAAGATCGAGTTCATTGACAACATCGAGAGCATCAAGAACGTCGAGAACCTCGAGGACGTGCAGAACATCAACAACGTGGGCCGCATCAACAACATCGAGATCATCTCCATCTTCTCGGTGCCCGGCGACGACGAGCCGCAGTTCTCGGCCACGTCGGTGTCCAACTTCGAGAAGTCGGACATCCAGAACGTCGAGGTGATTGAAAACATCCAGAGGGTCGACAACTTACGCAACTTGAAGAACATCGGCTACATCGAGGACATCAAGAACATCGAGTCGGTGGAGCACTCCAAGAACATGGAGGCGGAGAACGTGGGCACCATCGAGAACATCGAGTACGTGACCAACGTGGAGGAGCTCCTCCCCCCGGTGCAGGAGGAGGCGTACATGGACTTCAACATTGACGAGTGCGACGGCGACGAGGCCGACTTCCTTGCGCAGCCCGTGTCCATCCAGGCGATGTCGGCACCGGTGGAGCCGTCCATGTCCAAGCACGTGCGGCCCATCTTCGTGTCCAAGGGCTCCATCGAGAACATCGAGAAGGTCAAGAACGTGGAGTACATGAACGACCCCGCCTACATCAAGGGCATCAAGCACATTGAGAAGATCCACAACGTGGAGGTGATTGCCAACATCGACAACCCAAAGCACATTGACGACATTGACGTGATTGAGAATGTGGGCGTGATCAAGAACATCAACATCATGAACAGCGACCAACCGTCTGCTGCGATGGGAGGTGCCGGCTCGGCCCTCGGCTCACCCCTCGGCTCGCCCCTCGGCTCGCCCCTCGGCTTGGCGGTGCACAAGAAGGAGGTTCGGCCCGCCGCTGTCGACGTCCCCGCCGATGTCCCGTATACGGGGCTCAGAGTGCAGAAGGTGAAGCAGGCCACTTCTGCTGCTGCCACTGTTGGCAACGAGACCACCGCGGGCAACGGGACCACGGTGCAACGCGGCGCCGCGTGCCACGCCTCGCTTGCGCCCTTGGGGCTTGTGCCTGCTCTTTTGTTGGCGTTGACGGTGGTGCTTGGTCTCTAGAGGCTTAGCCGAAGCGCCGTCCCCGCTCCTTCAGGGCTTGTGTGCATCCTGAACGACTGCGTCCTTGCCATCTATTTGTGCCCTTTTGTTTGTGCGGCACATACTAGCTAACTACTTTACTATATAGACTTGGAGTAATCGATCGACTACAAGAATGCCTGGGAGTAGAAAAAAGCCAGGGACCCGCCAGGGACCCAAAAAGGCCTCGCCCATTGATCCATGCAGAATGCCGGTCATTCAGCTCGGAAACAGGCCCTGCATGTGTGGTTCACAAACGGGACAGTAGTTGGCCACGAGGTTCGCAATCGGTCACAAGGCCATTTTCTTGCTTCAAGTCAGTCGTGCAACTCGTGCCAGTCGATCGTTCTGACAATCCAATAGTGCTCATTCCACGGCGGCTTGATGGTGGCTTCTAGACTTCTTCTAGTTGCCTTGTGCGTGCAGGCCAGTTTGGGAGCTCTGGCTGCGGCCATCGATTCCGATGCTGAGGGCCTGTTCCTTGACAGTTTGATGGAGTTCAAGCAGCAATACCAACGCCCTCAAGATCCTCGCGCTGAGCCTCCGAGCATCGCTTCCGGCGGGCAGTCCGCGCCGGGGGCTTCGCTTGGCCCGTCGGCAACGCTGTCGCGGCCCGGCCGGACCTCCAAACTCGTGCCCCAATCTCCATACAGCAAGAGGCTCCTCATGGACTTCCGGTCTAGCGCAGAGTATAGACCCTTCAGAGGAAGCAAGGTGGTGCATTCCAAGTACTTTTTCGTGCCGGAGCAAGTGAATGGGCCGCGAGTCCGGCAGTACCAGGTGGCACTTCCGGGCGAAAACACGCTAGGCAAGCGACACACAATAAGGCGGGGCGGATGGAGGCCCGTGGCCCGCAGTAACTCTGCGTCTCCGGTGGAGCACATTCTCATCGACCCCAGCATTTTGTTGAGCGTCGTATGTCCTCATATGCGGCACGACTTCATCTCGGACGAGCCCGTGCCGGGCAAATTCAACCTCGTCAGCACCAAAATCCTCCCGTTCAGGCTCCCCAAGGAAGAAGAACACCCCACGCCGCAGGGCTTGTTTTTCCCCAGCAATTTCGCCAACCCATTCGCATATTCCTATGCATCTCGATTGGTGGTCAGCGTCGCGTACATCGCGATGTGCTTGATGATCAACTTGATCTTTGGCATAGTGTGAAAGCCGGAAGACCGCAGTTCGAGGCCAACGACACGTGCCAGTGGTCGAGGGTGCTTGTCAGGAACGCCTCAATCGAAGCCTAGGACTTTTGGGGTGTTTTGAGCCTAGGACTTTTGGGGTGTTTTGAGCCTAGGAATTTGGGGTGCCTTGAGCCTGGATTTGGGGTGCCTTGAGCCTGGATTTTGAGTGCCTTGAGCCTGGATTTTGAGTGCCTTGAGCCTAGGAATTTGGGGTGCTTTGAGCCTGGATTTGGGGTGCCTTGAGCCTGGATTTGGGCTGCCTTGAGCCTGGATTTTGAGTGCCTTGAGCCTGGATTTTGAGTGCCTTGAGCCTAGGAATTTGGGGTGCCTTGAGCCTAGGAATTTGGGGTGCCTTGAGCCTAGGAATTTGGGGTGCCTTGAGCCTGGATTTGGGGTGCCTTGAGCCTGGATTTGGGGTGCCTTGAGCCTGGATTTTGAGTGCCTTGAGCCTGGATTTTGAGTGCCTTGAGCCTGGATTTTGGGTGCCTTGAGCCTGGATTTGGGGTGCCTTGAGCCTGGATTTGGGGTGCCTTGAGCCTGGATTTGGGGTGCCTTGAGCCTAGGACTCTTGGAGCGCCTTGAGCCTCTGCTGCATTTCGTCAAGCATTTCCAAATCCTCGCCTTCACTTTCTGCCGCCGGCGCATCTTCAGGGAATTCCGCGGCGGGCACTTCCGCCTCCACCTTGCTGAACTTGTCTTCGGTCAATGACTGAATGATCTTGTTGACCTCCTCTTGGGACTCGTCTTCCAACTCCTCGTCCATATCTAGATCAACCATATCATCCATCATCTCGTTGATGATGCCAGCCTTCATGAGCTCCTTGGAGAGCTCCTGCATCGTGCCGCTGATGACGCCAATGTGAACCAAGGAGTTGACGTCCCTCATGATGCCCGTGGAGGCTTGCAACGACTGCGTCAATTTCTTCATTTGCCACTGCTCATTGATGGCCATGGTGATGGACTCGAGCTTTGTCTTGGAAATGTGGAGCTTCTTGTACTGATTGTGGATGTTGATAAGCTCGCGGGCGTATACTTTGGCCGACTTGTAGTCGCCACTCTTGGCGGACTTCTTGACTAGCCCCTCGGTTTTCTTCTTCAACGGCTGCAATTGGTTGAGCGACCGATCAAGCTCTCTCTTGTTCTTGCGTAGCGCCAGATTGATCCTTCTCATCTTTAGTTAGTATAGCAATGGGACACCTGGCGCCGGCAACCTCGCGGCTACGAGCCGGCCTGGGCTGGGCGGAGTCACGTGGCGTGCATCCGCACGGGTTCACAGGGACATACCTGCTCCTTAGGGTCGGGTCCCCATATTGTTTTCTTGATGTAGTCCATAAAGGGTGAAGTGTAGAGCGTGGATGGGGTTATCGCGGAGAACCGCGCGGTGTACGGGTGCATATAGAACGACTGCACATGGGCGAGGCGACTGCACATGGACAGCAGTCAAGCGGTGTTTATTTTACCGGCGCCGCCTGCTTCAACCAGATGACACGCTACAAAATCACCATCGTCTTGGCAGCAAAGCCCTCCAAGTGAAAGATGGCCTTGGAGCCCAAGCTCAAGCGCTCGTCAAACACCGCGGCAATGTTGGCGATGTCGAGCGACTTTTGCGGGAGCATCGACACCAACCTCAAGGTAAGCGTCTTTAAGATGAGGCGGGCCGGGATGCAGTGAGACAACAACTCGTAGAAGGTCACGCGCAACTTGGCCAAGTTGGCCACGGACTGGTCCTGGGCCATGGACCGTGCTATGGTGTGGATGAGCTCCTCCCAGTCCAAGGACACCACCTTGGCGTCCACCGTGCCCACGTTCACGGAGTCCGTCTGCATGGCCATGGTCTCGAAGCTTAGAAGCGCCCGGCGCAAGTTGAAGTCCGCCGCCTTGGCCACAGCAAGCAAGAAGCCGTGGATGGCCGCGTCGTCGTTGGAGGAGAAGCGCACGGCCTCTTTCCGGGCCACCGACTGCAACACGGCGGCGACTTCCAGCGCCGACGGCGCCGGCACGCGCATCAACAACGTCCGCGACTTGATGGGGGCCGTGATGTTGGAGATGGTGTTGCACACCATGATGAGGCGGATATTGGAGGAGTACTTCTCCATGGTGCGCCGCAAGGCCGCCTGTGCGTCTCTGCTCAAGGAGTCTGCCTCGTTGATGACCACCACCTTGAAGCGGTGCTTGACGCTGGCCTTGCTCTGGTTCAGGAAGTCCACCTGCTCCGTCAGCGCCACGTCTTTCAAGAGGTCTTGGATCACCACGCGGTCGTTGTTGCCCATGTCGGCGGGCGTGATCTCCAAGTGGTAGGGCGAGCTCAACACGTTGAACTCGAGCTTGCGGCTGGACGACGTGGTGAACGTCTTGACGTCGATTTTCAACTTGTCGACCGCCGGCCCAAACAACTCATGGAGCGTGGCGTAGATGCGGGTCTTCTTGCCGGCTCCCGAGGGGCCGTACACGAGCAAGTGGGGGAAATCGCCGGTGGACGCTAGCGCCCGGAGCGACTGCGTCACGTTTTCATGGAACTGTAAGCCCTCGAGCTTCTTGGGGCGGTACTTGTCCACCCAAAGCGACATTGGAGGGGTGTGCGGAATGAGGCTGGCAATGGGGGATTTTAGATGCGGCGTATGTGCCTTGCACGGTCTCTGTCTCGTTTAGTCTCGTTTAGTCTAGTTCAGTCTAGTTCAGTCTCGTTCAGACTATTTCTGTCCCGTAGCTTCTCTCGTAGCCTCTCTCGTAGCCTCTCTCGTAGCCTCTGTCCCGTTCAGCCTGGTTCGAAGAGGCGCGTGCGCGTCCATGCACACGGCCTGCACGTGACTGCAGTCCATGGCTTCACTGCATCAAGGTGAGCCCAGATTGCCGGCCCGTGTTTTTATAGTAGTGGTGTTGGCCCCGGCAAAGCCGGCGGCAAAGCCGGGAAAAGGCACCAGGAGACTACGTTTGCTGCCCTGATGCTCCACGAGATTCGCCCCGGCATTGTACTCCAGCTCGAATGCGGCCTCTGACGTCAGCCTGTGTTCGCCAAGGATAGCTTCTACGGCTTGTCATGGTACAGGCCGTTCCAGGAGCGACAGATATGTCAGTGTGTATGTCCGATCCAGGGAGGGCGCTACCCATAGATACACAAGTGGGACAAGTGGGGGCGGTTACAAGGTGAGCCCGTCAGTAGCCATAGGGAGGGCTTCGACCATCTCTCTTTGCGGCTTGAAGAGGGCCACCAGATGCAGTTTACGGAATGGAACGGTTTCTTGGGTGCAGGACCAGCCCCACCTCAGGCGCCACGGTCGTCTAAAGATTGCCCGAATGGGACCTTTTGGGCCGCAAAGGGGATACGGCGTGCCCAGTTGGTCAAAATGTCAAAAAAACTCAAAAGAGTCCGCCAAACTGTCAAAAGAGCCCGCCAAACTGTCAAAAGGGTCCGCCAAACTGTCAAAAGAGCCCGCCAAACTGTCAAAAGAGCCCGCCAAACTGTCAAAAGGGCCCGCCAAACTGTCAAAAGGTGATTGGCCTGGCCACTTTCACCTATACGAGTATAGATGAGCTCCTTGTTTCAGCGATGAACGACACCTTCTCTAAGTACTTGACGTAGCACAAAAGACTGCCAGAAACACCGCCAAGCAGTTCCAATCACAAGACATTACAATTATCCACAGTCGGGATCAGCAAATATCTTTCCTGTGGAAGCAAGGGCCTTCATAAAGGGTATATCAAATATCGGGACGATCATACTATATTTGACAAGACTATATTTGTTCCCCCTTCCCCCTTCCCCGTAGGGCATATTAACCAAGAGTCAAACAGTTAATAATGGATTCACATGTCCGCCGCGAACCTCCGTACTCGTCTACTTTTATACATGGAGATAATTCAACCTCAGCAAGGGATATATATAAAATTCACCTTGCAAAACGGGAAAAAAGAGGGAAAAACAAGGCAAAAATTGCCGACACGACAAAAAAAAAAACAATATATGAAGCATTTGGCAAAGTACATGGTTAGGACAATTTATAGAGGGTATAAGGACAGCAGTATAAAACAAGCAGTGGGTAAATTAACTTGGTAGGACTATTTATAGAGGGTATAAGGACAGCAGTATAAAACAAGCAGTGGGTAAATTAACTTGGTAGGACTATTTATAGAGGGTATAAGGACAGCAGTATAAAACAAGCAGTGGGTAAATTAACTTGGTAGGACTATTTATAGAGGGTATAAGGACAGCAGTATAAAACAAGCAGTGGGTAAATTAACTTGGTAGGACTATTTATAGAGGGTATAAGGACAGCAGTATAAAACAAGCAGTGGGTAAATTAACTTGGTAGGACTATTTATAGAGGGTATAAGGACAGCAGTATAAAACAAGCAGTGGGTAAATTAACTTGGTAGGACTATTTATAGAGGGTATAAGGACAGCAGTATAAAACAAGCAGTGGGTAAATTAACTTGGTAGGACTATTTATAGAGGGTATAAGGACAGAAGTATAAAACAAGCAGTGGGTAAATTAACTTGGTAGGACTATTTATAGAGGGTATAAGGACAGAAATATAAAAGCAAGCACTATGTGCATAATATATTAAATTATACAAGTTGAATAAATTAGGATATCATGGTTATTCCGAGTCTTTTAATAAATATCAGGATGAATTCAAAAATCATATGGGTGAGATAGTATAAAAAGATCAAGAAACAAAATAAGTTCAATACTGATCAAATACTCAGATATAGTAGATTCTGTGATTAATGGTTGCTATCGGATTCTAAAGTTGGTGTGTTTAAACCTAAAATTTATAGAAGGGTTCACTGATGCTGATGAGGTAGAAGAATTTTTGATGAAACAAGAAGTATAATATATTGTCATAAAGTTAATTTAATAGATGATTATTTTGGTTTACCTTGTTAGACTCCCATGGGTCGTGTGCTACCCATAGGTGCTCAAGAGAGCGATGTACGGCTAGACGTGGTATGATGCCCCTAGGCTCGGTCCGAACCGCTCTGTTTCCTTCCTCCGAGTTGTAGACCGATATGCCCTTCTCAAAGAGGCTTATCCGGTGGACCACTCGGCACGACATATCTATATAACTCGGGATTCCCCCTCATTTACGTATCATCAACAAATACACCTCGCTTAAGTCCTTACGCCCTACTCGAACCTGACAATAATAAAGTTGATTTAATAGATGATTATTTTGGTGTACCTTATGTTACAATACATGGCTCTAATTATATGTCGTATAATATATTTAAACTAATAAAACCCTCATCTGTAGCTATAACCTGCATCATAAATGATTGGAGAGATTTATACAATACTTTAGGTTCTTATAGAGAAAATACATATCTTCTACAGCATTATACTCTAAAAATAAGTATTACATTGAACATCAGGAATCTTTGGACCCTAATTTGAAGAGAAATATTTTAGGAAAAGTTGCTTCTTTTATAAACTAATCAATCTTAATATAAATATGCTTTTAAGGAAGGTAGAAATTATGCTATATTTGTACACTTAAAAATAAATATCAAATTTAAAACAAAACCAAAAAACAAACAGAAACTAACTTTAGTATTATTGGATAATATAAAAAATTTAGCTTTTAAAATAGATTTTAATGTAGAAGTAGCAATAATGCCCGGAGGTCCCATGTGTTGGCTTGAATTCTGGTGGCTGTGCATGTGTAAAGCTTTGTGCAAGAAACCACCGATAGAGGCCCCACATCGTCCAAAGCGCTCGCGGGCTTGTAAGAAACAACTTAAATATCCCGGTAAATTCATGATTCCAAAAAGTAGGCTGGACATTGACCGGGCAAAGTATCACTCAGAGATGCCTAAATCTCGGCGAGACATTGTGCCAAACACTGAACGGGTTGGTGACTGGATAGAAAAAGCCCGTAATCGGTTCATTTATCGTTGGTCCTGGCAGCTTGGCCAGATTTGTCCTAAGCATAGTATCAAGTGTTGCCAGCTATTGCCTTTTCTTGAGCGAGTTGATATGTATACTTTCCTATTGCCCTGCGGTTTCGTCGGTCCTAATATTGCGGGACAGGGAGTGGTATAAGGGCCAGTCGGCTTTTCTGCTGAGTTCCACGGACCAGAGTCGCCATGCTTCACAAACCGTTTTGCCACCAAGGCCACCGCCTATCACAACTTCAGCCTGCTTTCAAGGGTCATTACACGATGCTCGGAGTCTCAGCAGGGGGGGTTCACTACTGGGCGTCAACAAGCCCACATGCCACGGTGTATTCCTCGATGATCATGCGCCGCAGGGCCGTTTCCACCCGTTCGCAATCCCATCTCTAGAGGTTAAATCCACGGTGTTTTTCCTACCACTGTGCCATTGTTATACGGTCTGACATCGGTGCGTCTTTCAGGGATAACAATCCACCTGTGTAGTTCCTGACACCGTGTAGAGAATACCACCTTCGAAGGTTAATGCACCGTGTAAAGACTCTGAATTCCAGCTTTGCAGAGTCTCCCATTGTGTTTTCACCAACTTGAGACCCACTCGATCCTCACAATCCCGCTTCAGCAGCTCACTGACGTTTGTTGCAGCACAGCGCCTCGGTCCACCATGAATCATTGCCAGAAAAGCTCGAGTAACCCATATTCCACACTCTAGCCTGCAGCATTAGTACTCAAGAGATTACATACCTCTAGTATCCCGCCTGTTGAAGATGCCATTGTAATAAGTAAAAGAATGTCTAGAAAATATCAATCTTATAGAAATAAAATATATAACTGTTAGGCTCCCCATGGGTAGTGTACTACCCATAGACACTCAATTGAACTGCGATGCACGGCTAGACGCGGTATGACGTCAGACCTCGCCTCCATGCTCGGTCCAGACCACTAGGTTTCCCTTCTCCCGAGATCTAGACTGATAAGCCCTTATCTCAATAAGCCTTATCAGTCAGCCACTCGGCACGACTCGCCCGATAAAGTCCTTATCTCCCGATAACGGCCCGAATACGTGGCGCAGTCGCTGCCGGCTTCTATATAACTCGGATGTGTCCCCTTTGTTTCACGGATCATCAACAATATACTTCCTTCTCTTAGTCTTACATCTATAGAACCTGACAATTACTTATCTGATTCTTTATTATTAGAATCTTGTAGAAATTGGTCAAAGAGTTAATAAAGATACTCCTTCATTTAAATCTTATAAACCAAAAGAAATTAAAGCAATATCTATGCAATGTTAAGGAAGGGTTTAAGAAATACAAAAGAAAGAGATATATAAAAATAGTTAGAGAAACTTGAACATTATAAATTTTGATGTGACTTCCATCTTGTAGCAAAAAAATTATTAATTAATAAAATAAATTTACTTTCGCTTTACTTGCATAAAATAGCAAAGATTATTGTAATCAACATTTTGTACCAAGAAGTTTGCCTACTTTTACTATATATATCTTTAGATTCTAAATATTTATTATAAACATCTAAATGCTTACCTTTCATAACTGAAGTAAATAATTTTAATGCACCTATTTTTTCATTTTTCATTACGAATTCTATTTGAGATAGATACTCATATGATGTCTCAATGTAAGCAGTCACGAATATGTAAACAATTTTGATATAGCTTATGGAAGAGATTTAGTGGCGACAGATCAAATTTAGTGTTGTCAAAAATAATACCATCTAACTCACAATATTTTCTAGAAATATTAACAAGTATAGTGTTAGATCCACCATGGGTAGCGCGCTACCCATGGATACCAAATTTACCTGCGACGTACGCTACAAGTGGACGCCATGGTTACCCCCACTTGGAGAGAGACGGGCGCTATCCCGACCGACTATCTCCGAGACTCAGACGATATGGCACCCGCTGCATCTTATGCGATGTAGCGCCGTGGTTTTACCCAAATGCAACGTCGTGGTTTTCTTAGATGCAGGACCAATACCCACTTCAAGGCGCCATTGGTCTAGATAAGCCAGACCAGGACTTATCGGGACGCCTAAGGCGGCCCGAACGTGTATAACACCCCACTCCGACCAAGTATGGCGCCATCGTGCCCCCACTCCGGCTGGAAATGGCGCAATCAGGCCGGCACCTCGCCATGAGGCGCCCGACGCCTCACGCGGGCCGGGCCAGTTTTTATCTATATAAGTTTGGATGATGCCCTTTGTTTTAGGGATCATCAACGAATACAGCTTCTCTTAAGTACTTGACGCTGAAAACAACTACAAAAGAACATAACATATAAACCCCTTTTATGATTTACCCGAAATTTGTTAATCCTCAATTTTGGTCCAGAAAATATAATATATATACATGAAATTGGAACGATATGAAATATTGAGTTATGTTCGATAGTACATTTGAGTTGGATGAAGATTATATGGTAGAATATTCCACCTATAAAATAGCAGTCAAATTGAGAGTTGATGATTGGTCTCAAAAATTCAACACTTCTTTAGCAAAAATAAAGAAATATATATAATATTGGTTTTTAAAATGAGTGTCCTATGACCCTTATATTGAATTCCTGGATTTGCCTATAGTAGACAATGTAGAGTTATTTGAAGGTGATGAAATGAATCCTTATTTCAGTTTTGCCTTGAAATGTAATTACCTTTACTTAAATGTATTTACTTTTACAATATTTTTATTCTCTGCCTAGAGCATCGAATAACGATTTCCAGGCAGTGCTATCAAGTGAGGCGTCCAATACATGCTCTCCATGAGATGTAGATCTGCTCCGCCACGAGTACGGCTGGTATTCTTAAACAGCGCATAACCTTACAAGTGGCAATCCAGTTTCAGGAAAGGTACTGGTTGAGACAGCACATGGTGGCCTTAGACCTGGGGATGGCGGTCTAAGAACCCGAACTAAGTTGCATAGACAGTCACCATTACGGAGCTAAAAAGAGTTGTATAGACAGTCACCATTACGGAGCTAAAAAAGCTGTGAAGCTGAAATAATCACAAGAGAGAAGTGGGACCTTCTCACCAGTCCTCTGTCCCTCAGGAGTTAAAACTATAGGATGCCGTTGGGTTTTCACGATCAAAGATGGTGGCAAATACAAAGCACGAGTAGTAGCAAAAGGCTACAGCCAAGTTAAAGGGAGAGACTACGGTGATGCATTCTCTCCTGTGATCTCTTGAAAGTCTAAGGAGACTTCTCGCTGTTGCCACTAATCACAAAATGATAATACATCAAAAGGACGTGAAAACAGCCTTTTTAAACGGAAAACTCGTTAAAGACATTTACATGAATCAAATACCTGGGTTCCCCTTGAAACCTAAAAAAGGTGCAAAGGGAAAATATGTCTTAAAACTCAACAAGTCTCTATACGGTTTGAAGCGAGCTCCCTTCGTGTGGAACGAAGTGATAAATGAAACCATTGCAAAACGGTCCAATCGCTCTACATGCATTCACTGCAAAAGGAATGAATCCTCGATAATTTTCATAGCACTCTATGTCGGTGACTTACTTGTGCTTGGAAACAAAATTGAGGATGTGTCTAGAACTAAGAAATTTTTAGCAGGGCCTTCGAAATGAAGGATTAGGAGAAAATAAAACTTTTTCACGCATGCATCGACGTGGGGGTTACACAAAAGTACATCTTACAGATTACATCGAAAAACTCTTATTGAATTACTCAATGATTTCAGATCGAGGAAATGGCCAAAATCGAAGCAAATCATTGACGGCAGGACAAAATAATTATCTGATTTAAATTGCAAAATAAATGGCCAGGACATTTTATTTATGGAATAAGGGCAGCAGTATAAAAAGTATACCAGGGCAAAGTTTTATAATAGGACATTTTTTAAGTCAAAAGTCTAATTGCGAAGCAAATAAAAAAATAGTTTGGTCATTATTAGTGGCTAAAGAACTAACATTTAAATAAAAAGGATAAAACCTATGTATTTTTTTCTTTGATTTTTCTGTATTCATCTCTTTTTCTTTATTTAAGTGAGCCCAACAAGATTTTTCACATCTTATTGCTACAGTACATTTCTTCCTAGATTTACATGCTTTCAGGCATTGTTTTTCCATAGGAGTTGAAGGAGGTTTTCGTTCAGAAGTGGTTTCAGTTTTCTTATAGCATCAACAATTAGAGTGGTTTTAAAAGGCGATAAATCCAAAGACTCTAATTGTTTATTACATCGTCTTGGATTGCTTTCAGTACATTCTTCCAGCTCTTTTACCTTTGATTTTGACATTTTATAAATACAATAGTTAATCATATATAATTCTACATATTTTTGTCTTTTAAAGGTCATTTGTCTATGAGGTTCTAATTTTTAGCTAAGTAAGCAGGAAAGATTCTACAGATAATTTATCATTAGCGTAGAGGTCTACAATTCCTTCATTTATTTTTGATTTTTTACCAATCTTAATTCAGGCACGAGCCCACACTGCCCAATTCTTGCTCGCTGTCCGGTCTCCGGGTTTCAGAATACCCGATCTGGCGGAGAAACAGAAGGCCCTGCTGAGACCCTGCTGAGACCCTGCTGAGACCCTGCTGAGACCCTGCTGAGACCCTGCGAGACCCTGCTGAAAGACCCATTGGCGACTGTTTCACCTGAACCTATATAACAATTTTTAGTTACTTTATTTATTATTATATAAACACCTTATTCAGATTAACACAAGAGCCTCAATGGCGCACATGCATTGCTAGGTGTAGTCCTGAAGCTATTTGTATAACTAAACATAATCCTAATAATAATGTAATGATATTATTTTGACTAACATAAAATGTTAACAAAGTTGATAAAATTGCGATCATTTCTTTAATTTTTTTTGTAATTTTTAATTACCTTAATTCTTATTATTAATAATTTAACATATATATAATGTTAATGCTTCACGAAGCAAAAAGAAACTAACTTCTTAGTTATTTATAGTCAATACTGGCATATAATTATAGTATATTGGTTTCCCGATTTTTAATTGACTCCCCCCTTCATCTTTTTATAAATAATAATCTTATTCACACCTTTCGATATATTTATTTAATTTTAAATAAATAGCCTCTCCTATAACACAGATAAGATAATGAACTAATTCAATTTCTTATATTAGCTATATAAACAAAGATATATAAAAAGATAATGACATCTCTATAAAAAAGAGCCCGCCTGTTCTTCTTACAACATTAGTCATCTAAACCAAAAAACATAAATTGGTCGAATGGTATCGAGCTTGATCACATATTCCTAACTTTATAGGTAGATATATCACCAATACTGAAGAGTTTATTGAAGGCTTAAATAACCCTGATGTGGTGCCTTCGCATTCACAAGCAAGTTCAAGATTCCGATTCTGGTGTAACCACTGGCCAAAGATCTAAACATCTAAAGATCTATCAAAGATCTAAAGATCTGTCAAAAAACTGGGTCAAAATACTAATGAGATTGCCAATAAATATCAATTCCAATAGATCAATGGCTTAAAAGCCCACTATTATGAATCCATGTAGGGCATTACGGTTTCCTATCTCAAAGCGGTCAAAAGTGGTGGCTGCTCTGTTGAACCAATTGCTGTTCAATTAACCTGTATCGGCCAGGAGAGGAAACGAATAGAAGGCAAGGACAAAGTAAACCATCTCGTCTCGCTCAAAGATGACGACATCTCTCTCAAACGATGACGGACATCTCGCTCAAAGATGACGGACATCTCGCTCAAAGATGACGACCATGTGTCTCGCTACTTCCCGCACGGGCTCCGTCCGGCCAACCAAACACGGCTACGTCCTCCACTGAAGTGGTCAGCAACGCCCTTCTCCATTTACCTCTCCCCGTCACCAACAATCCAACGGTGGAGTATAACGCAGCCGAGAAGATTCCCCGATGGCCGTGGACCGCGTCACGTGAGAACATGTCCTAGTGGCTACTAGTGAGTGCTCTGGAGGCAGCCCTGGAGGCAGCCCTGGGCTTGCGTGACACGGTATGGAGGATGCATAGCTGAAACATGGCGAGCGACATCCACCCATTTTGGACACGCGGGGCAGCAGAACTGCAGGCGCAGAAGTGGGTCGTTATGCGCGATCCCTTGTGAGCTCTTGGCCGCAGACGCAGGGGCCCGGGAACGAATATTTAAGGTTGGGGTGCCCGCGCATGTCTAAATGTTTAAGGGCGTCCATTATGAAGGCCATTCACCGGCTCATTTAGAAGATACATGGAATACACAGGGGAATGCAGGAACATGGGACAGGAATATGGGACAGGAATATGGGACAGGAATATGGGACAGGAATATGGGACAGGAATATGGCACAGGAATATGGGACAGGAATATGGAAATGGCAATGCAGGAATATGGAACACACATGTTCGAGATGATGACCATGATTCTGCCCTCTACAATCTTTACCTAACAGCACTGTTCCAGGTTGTGAGTGATGAGCGTCCCAACAATGTGTCTGAACTCTCCTCCTCGACACCTCCATCTTGCCGTTCTGACCTGGGCAAAATCCCCGTCTTGATTCCCAGGCTAAGCTCAGATGACTCAGCCACCTCCCTTCCCCTTTGAGCTATTTGAATCACTCGATGTCCTGTGTCATTGTTTTATCTGTCAATGCTCGCTTGTCAATGCTCACCACTTCTCTCTGGATTGTTATCCTGCATACGCAGCCCAGCTCCTTGTCTCTAACAATAGTGGCAGGTTCATGACAAAGGATGGCATTTTCACTTGTGCAGCCGGTCACTTGCATCAACCCCGCATACATTGACATCATGGGTTCGGGGAAAGCAGCGTTCTCATTATGTCATGATACTACGAACGCTGGGCACAAGGCCTAGGGTCATCGCGAGCTCTTGTTTATTATTCACCCATTATTGCCAAATTTGCTCATTGGCACCCTTTGTTGTACTTGTCTTGACCATGGCACCCTTTGTTGTATTTGTATTGACCATGACACCCTTTGTTGTACTTGTCTTGACCATGGCACCCTTTGTTGCACTTGTCTTGACCATGGCACCCTTTGTTATATTTGTCTTGACCATGGCACCCTTTGTTATATTTGTCTTCACCATGCTTCACTTTGCCTTTCCCGCTGGTGGCCATAGGTCATGGGTTCATTCCAGACCTCACTGATAGATCCACGCATGCTTAGCCTTCTCCGAGTGACCGGAGCAAAGTTCACGCGGTAATGACGCCTAGCTCGAGATTCTCGGCCCCGACTTATGCGATGATCGTTGAAGCTGCCCTGGTGAGAAAGATCAATATTTCCGACTTGTCATACTGCAGGTGTATCACCAGACCTCCGCACACCATTTACCTCATTGTGGCTATGCCATTTTGTTGGCGAGAGCATGGGAGATGGAGCCAAACGTCAATGTCAAAGAGTTGTACTAGCCAATCTCTAGTCAGTTTCTAGTCAGGCTCTAGTCAGGCTCTAGTCAGTCTCTGGTCAGTCTCTAGTCAGTCTTCCTGAGACAAAACCACTAAGCAACAAACTCGGCCTATGCTTATCCGGCACAACCATCTTAGGAAAGGACGCTTGAGTACCACCATGATATCTATAACCACCTCCACAGCCACTCACACCTGGAAAGCCACACCTGGAAAGCCACACCTGCGAAGCCACACCTGCGATGAAGCCGTGGCCGCGAGCTCAGTGACCTTGTCCCCAACATTGTTTGGCGGTCCTGAACCCATGTCTCCTTAAGCATGCGCAGCGCACATGTAGCGGGACTTAAACCTTGGGTCTGGTTCGCAAAAAGTGGGTCGGGCACTCGTAGCCGCCCGGGTTCTTGAGTAAATACCTCTGGTGGTAGTCCTCTGCATCGTACCAGTTTTTGATTGGCTCGATGGTGGTGGTGATGCGGTTATTGGGGTACCATTCGGCCTGAAAGTAGTTCTTGCAGTCGTTGGCGGTCTCGAGGTCTTGCTTGGAGTGGGTGAAGATGCCGCTCCGGTACTGCGTGCCCACATCTGGGCCCTGCGAGTTCACTGTGGTTGGATCATGGATCCGGAAGAAGATGTCCAAGATCTCCTTGAGCAGGAGGCACTGCTCGTTGTATGAGATTTGCACGCACTCGGCATATCCGGTGGCGCCCGAGCACACTTGCTTGTAGGTGACGTCGGGGATGGCCGCCGAGCCATTTGCATAGCCCACCTTGATGTCCACCAAACCCCTTGATTTGAAGTGCTTGGAAAAGACTCGTTCAACGCCCCAGAAACAGCCGGCAGCGAGGGTGATGATTTTGGTGGAGGCGTTGGTCTCGAGGCTTGGCGAGGTCACGTTAAACTTGGTCATGGCCGGGGTGTAGATAGTAGCGGCAGGGAAGTGTAGAGCAGCGGCAGGAAAGTGTGGAGCAGCGGCAGGAAAGTGTGGAGCAGCGGCAGGAAAGTGTAGAGCAGCGGCAGTGTTAATAGCAGCAGCAGAAAAGTGTAGATAGTAGCGGCCGGAAGTGTCGGTATTAGCGCCCAGGTTTTTGGTGATGGCCGGCAATGAATGGGCAGCGGCTCGCTTATTATAGTCGCTCGCCATGTACGAGTCACCGCCACGTGACATCGCGCTACATGACAATCTCCGCATGCGCCTCGGCAATCCATGACTAATCACGGGCCGCAACCGCGCTCATTGCTTTCCTGAGCTTGGCCTGGCTCCCCCTCCCAAGAAAGCCACTAATCAATGAGCACAGATCCACTAGTGCCACTGCAGAGCTTTAAATAGTTGAGCCCAATGACTTGATCCCAAAGAGTTGAGCTCCTTAGTTGAGCTTCAAAGTATCCGCTTCTTCATACCACTTTAAGCTCAGGAGCGCGTCCTGCATATAGGCCGCACCGGCGTCCGCAGGGTCGCAGTTCTTAGTCCCTCACTTCTTTCGCTTAAAGCTAAATATACTTCCGCGCCGCTTCAGCTTCTCCTCCTCCGCATCACTCCCCGCGGCGCTAGCACTGGTGTTGGTGCTGCTCACTGATGCCTTGCGATCCGCCACCGACGTGTCTGCCTTGGATTCGCGCCGTTTCAAACCTGTCACCCACAGTTTCTTCTCGGACTTCCCACTGGGTGCTGCGGCGGTTCCAAATGGACCTTCGCCGGCCAGGCGCAGGCTTTTGTGTGCGGGCTCGGGGGTGCTTTCCAGGCCCTTGGTATCAAACATGAACGTCTTCTTCAAAAGAGAAGATGCGCGGCCCATGCTCTTGTCACCTTTCTCGAAGCTGCTATCTTTCAAGCCGTCCCCATCCAGGTCCGAGCCGGTGGGATAGTCGGGATAAACAAAATTGGTGTTGACAGCGGTGTTGGCAGCGGTGGTGTTGGCGGTGGTGCTGGCGGTGTTGGCGGGGTTGGTCTCTTTGGACGGCGAGACGGAGATGTCGGCGCCATTGTAAATCTTGCTGAAGTCAATGCCGTAGTCGGTGCCATTCATCGCAGTGTCTACCTTCTCGTAGAATAGAATGTAGGCACTCGCCAACCCTGGCCCGTTGCCGAAAAATCTCAACACGTACGACTCCTCCACGAGCTCCACAGTCTCGTCATCGAAAAGAAACCATAATCCGCCCTGGCTTTTGCAGAGAGCAATGTAGTGGCCGTGCATAGGACCTCCTCCAATGTGAACCACCAATGCGTACAAGCTGTACAACGAAAACCCCTCATTGGCCTCGTGGCTTGGGCTCGATCCATGGGCCAGCTCGGCCGCCCTTCCCGTTGTATTGAACAAGCGAAGGCTCAAAGGGTACAGGATAGAGTCGAATAGCTTGACCATGCGATCGAGCTTCTCATCGTACTTGAACCGCTTAAAGTTGATTATCAAAACCTCGGGGGTCTTTTTGATATTAATGGTCTTGACGGCCTCTTGTAGTGACAGACAAGTGTTGCAGTAGAACTTGTTCTGGTGGCTGAGGTGCTCCAGCTTGGAGAAGTTGTTGAGCGAATAAGTCAACGAGTAGGCACTTTCCCCCGGGGGAATATCGATGGATAAATCAAGAAACGTCTCGTCCTTCGATGAGACTTTTTCACACAAGAGACACTTTGTCTCGTTGGTGATCAAGCCCTGGAAGATATCCGTGCACCAATTAGTCGAGGAACCCATTTCAGAAGTGAGGCTTTCGATGGTCTCATTGACGAGGTAGTTGCAGAACTCGTGGGCATCATGATGCATGTTTGCCTGGCGGAATAGGAAGTTTTTCTCCTTCAACTTTTTTATGAAGTACAGCGGCGACACGACGCCGATTTGGGACTGGTTTTCCGCCATGGCTTCAAATAGGTCCTTGAGAGCGTACAAGAGGCACGAGTCACCGGCCTCTTGCAGAAGTGGCAGCAACGGCAGATCCACATTCAAAATAGGCCCATTTACCAAGGCTGCCCGTTTCCGCGCATCCACCAAAGGGTTGGCACTGAAGGGCGTTATGGGCACCTGGAGTTGCGGCTCGGGGTTCGGGATCCCGACGATAACATGGCTTGACCGCGACGACGGCGGCAACGGTTCGCTTGGCCCCGCACCCACTGCAGAGGCTGGGCCCGAACTGGATAGAGGCCCCGAATCTGCCAGGTCGTCCTGGGCCGAGGACGCGGGATGCGAGGACGCGGCGTTATTCAAGGCCGGAATGGAGCCATTCGGCGTTGCTATAGAAGGCCGCGTAACCAAGATCTCTAGATCATGGTATTCGGGGGTCTTCAGGATCAAGAGGCGCTGCTCCGCGGAAAGCGTCTCGCAGCGGGATGCATTCTGAAGGTAGCCCAATTTTCGATAGCTGGGGTGGTGGAAGGTCACATCATTGTTGAGCAGAAACATCGAGGAGCTGCTGAACTTGCCGAAGATCGAGTTCCGAATCAAGGGGCGCCCCGGAGTGTCAGAGGAGTCGTTCTTGGCGGAGACCGCGGCCCCCGACGCGACTTTCCCCTGTTCTTTGAGCTTCTTGGCTAAAAGCTGGTCGTATTTGACCTTGTAGTTGTGCGGGTGGGTGCCGGGCACGGCCGATTTAGGCTCGTGGGGCGAATTGCGGTGCTGGAGGAGTCTCTGGCGAAACAGCGTGGTGTAGTAGAGGCACTGGAGAATGGAGTTGCAGTAGCACGAGTTGCCGAAGTTCTCCATGCCGAAGAGCTTGGCGCCGCCTTCTCCGTACTGCAACGGCGTGGGATCCATTTTCTAGCGGGCGAAAGGGGGAAATGGAAAAGATGGAGGTTCCGATGGCAAAGGCGGGGCGCTGAATGAGGAAGGGTGGGGTTGGGGAGTAGCGTGGACTCAAGGAGTGTATGATGAGCCACGCGCGACGTGGGGCCCAACGCAGTCCGGTGGGGCCGCTCCGGGAGGTAAGGCAGCCAGAGCGCAGCCGCCGGTCCAGGCCTGGGCAGGCCTGGGCAGGCCCGGGCGGTTCGGGTGTGCTTCAGGGGCATCTAGCGGATTGTTTTGTGCTGGACCCGAAGAAAGCCCGCTGATATGGGCAGGCGGGAATGCCAGCGGTAGCTATTAGACCGTGCAGCATACTGCATACCACTCCGGAGTCCGGAGACGAGGGTTCGGTCTAATCAGCCCAAAGAGTGACGTGATAAAACATCAGGCGGCATAAGGGATGTGGTGAATAAGGAGGAAAAGGATGCAGGTGGATAAGCGTCAGGAGAAAAGAAGGTGAAGTTGGGAAACAAGGTCGAGCACGGCCACAGGGATGGAGGCGTCTCAAGCGGGTAACCCCTGCACATAGCGTAGTGCACGGCCCCATGCAGGCTGCAAACCGTGACTACGGGGACAGAGTATATAGCAGGAAGGCAAAGGAAGGAATGCTCAAGGGTGAATGGGAATTGCGTGGGTTGGTTTACAGTGCTGGAGGGTTGTGCAGACTTATGGGCAAGACTCAGCAGCTGTCTAGTCTGGTAGCTGTCTAGTCTGATAGCTGTCTAGTCTGGTAGCTGTCTAGTCTGGTAGCTGTCTAGTCTGATAGCTGTCTAGTCTGGTAGCTGTCTAGTCCAAAGCCAGTATCCAGTATATCTTATGCTACGTCCAGCGTCCTAGTCTCGCGTCGTGTGTGTCCACCACGTGTCAATTAACCGCCAGTGCATCTGCCTTGCCTTGTAGAACCTAAATTTATATGTACAACATAACTTCAAACCAAACATTACAAAAAATGAGTCCACCTCTCGATCTATGAAACCTAGGAATGTGGTGACCTAGTAGGTCTCAATCCACACGATAAATCTCTGACCAGGTTCACGAATTCTTTGTACTGATAATGTGCTTCATCGGAAATTAAGTACATGACCTCCTCTTTCCTGGACCTTCCAAATTCAGAGGCTGATTTGTGTAACAGTGATATGTACGCATAGGGTTGCCAGTTTTCCTGGCTGGGGCTGTTTTTCTAGGCCCCGTTTTCCCCATAGTCTAATAGTCTTAGTCTAATAGTCCTAGTCCTAGTCCCCTCATCCATCACTCGGGCGCCGTGCATGCAGTCCGCGGAGCGCGTAGGAGCCACCTCCAAAACACCATCGCCAACATACACCCCTCATGTCCCTAGAAACAGAAGAGCTGTTCTTGGACCGCATCTCGCCCGCAGATGGACAGCCCTTGAGCCCCCTCGAGAAGGAGGTCCTGCAGTTGGCGCAGTCCAAGCAGCGCATGCTCGAGGCCCACAGCCACGCCGCCTTGGAGGAGCTCTTCGCCCACAACTCCACCTCCCCCGTCAAGATCCGCAACGTGCAGTTCTCCAATTCCCAGGACTTCCGCGACTCGTTTCTCCGCCACCAGGTGCGTCTGTTGCTCGCGGACCGCCCGCTCAGTTTGGCCGACTTCCTCGGCCTCGTCCAGGCGCTGTACCAGAACTTGGTCAAGCTCGACATTCTAGACCAGTGTGTGGTGTCGGTGCACAGCGTGGCCGATCACCCTCGGGGCGTTTTTGCGCCGCCTCCCTTGCAGCCGTTGTCGTTGAAGGACCGGCTCAAGGCCAGCCGCCAGGCGCCGTTGCAGCTCGTGCCGGTGTTCAGTTTTCTCCCGCAGAAGCGCTTCTACGCCAAAACAGGCACCAATATCGGCAATGGCGAAGGCGACGGCTACATCCAGTTCCAGCTCAAGAATCTCTTTGGCGGCGCCGAGACCCTTGCGTTTGATGCCATCACCGGCACCAAGACGCCGTCGTCATACCTCATGAACTTCTCGCTGCCCATTGCCAACGACGCACGCTTCCTCTGGCACTCGCTGGTGTTCACCCATACGCGCCACTTGGACTGGTTGCAGGGCTCGGTGGACACCAAGGGCATGTCGCACCAGATCACCACGCGGCTCGGCGGCGCTTGGAACTTGGACGTGGCCTTCGAGTCCGCGTGGAGGCGCTTGAGCAACCACGGCTCCAGGTCGCTTGAGGTGATGCTGCACCTGAAGGACTCGCTCAAGTCCTCGGTGCTCTTGAACGTCAAGTACGACTCGCGGGACCACCACGTGACGCCGTCCCGAGGCCTCTTGTTCCGCCTTGGGCTCGAGAAAAGCGGCCTCTTTCGCCTCAACAACGTGGCGTACGCGAAAATGCTATGCGAGGCCCAGGCCGCGGTCTCCTCGCTGACCCACTCCGTGATCTGGTCCCAGAAAGCTGGCCTTCTCCTCAATCAGCGGCCGGGCTGTACCAACATTTTGGACCGCTTCTATGCCGGCGGGCCCAATGACGTGCGGGCGTTTTCGCTCCAGGGCCTTGGCCCAAAGTCCTGCAATTCCTCGGTGGGCGGCGACTTTTTCATGAATGGCGGTGTGTCGTTGATCAGCCACATCCCGTACACCCCCAGGGACACGGGCTTCAAATTCCACAACTTCTTGAACTTTGGGAAGGTTGTCAGCGGAGGGGCCTCGCTTGCGGATACTTTCAACATGTTCAAGGGCGGCTACTCCATAGGGTGCGGCTTTGGAATCCTCTACAACCATCCGCAAACAAGGTTTGAGCTCAATTTCGTCTTGCCTTTGGCGGCCCATTCGGGCGACTCTGTCCGAAAGGGGTTTCAGTGTGGAGTGGGGATTTCTTTCTTATAAAGGCTTGGGTGCAAACAAGACTTTGGCAAGCCAAGCAGCGGTGCTATGTACTAGGTCTTTTGCGCTGTGCTAACACCGAATACTGCCTGCTCGAACCCATGGACAATGACCTCTGTGCAAACCTCCAGACACTGCCTGTTCGAACCCATGGACAATGACCTCTGTGCAAACCTCAGATACCTGTTCTTACCTATGGACATTTTTGCTTGAGTTCCGTGCGCCGTACAGTGGCCCACTTTTCGGCCCATTTCTCGTGCTCTTCGATCACGGCAGGGATAATAAGGCTTTCAATCTCGGTGGCTTCATCGGCAACACGGATCCATCTCTGGCTCCCATCTGGAGTCACAAACACCACCTCCTTCTTCCGAGTCTGCAACAAATTGCCAATGACCAACTGATGATGGTATCTCTTCAAGGCCTCCGATGCCTTCTTGATGAGAATGGTGTCGTCAGTCTCCAATTTGAACGACACTATCATGGCCTGTGGGGCCCAGCTGTCCACCAACCGGCGCAAGAATTTGGGCACCTGCTCCAAGTCCACTACCAATTTGCCAGTGGGCTGCGCCTGGATCTTGTGCGTGGGCATCCGCGAGGAGGGCAAGAAGAAGTCCAGCACAGCAGCTGCGAGGTATAGAAGCGCCTGCTCCTTTTGCTCCAGCAAGCTTTGCGAGATGCTCCGCAACGTGTGAACATACTGGTTAACGGTGGTGAAGGGAACGAGAAGAAGCGACCGCGAGGCCTTGGCCTGGTGGTATTTTCGGAGCACCGCCAACATGTCGTCGGCGAACTCAGGCGAGATCTCCACCTTGTTGTTTCTTTCTTCCATGAAGTCAAGGAAGCAATTGGTGGTGTGGGAATAGTGTCTCAGATACGGCAAAAGGGAGAATTCGCGATGCAAGAAGATCACCGCGTAGCCGTTTTCGAGAAAGTACTCTGCGGACGTGGCGCCTCGCGTGCCGGCGGAGAAGTTGTCGATGAACCTGACCGTGTTGTTTTCAAGCGGTACGGTTGTGCCGCCACTGGTGACTAGGACAATGCGCTTGCCCACCCCACTGCAGTGCGCGATGAAATCCTTGACGTGCTGCTCCACTTCCGGCAAGTACGCGGGCGGCAGGTGGGTCTGGAAAAATCGGTCCTCATCCAAAACCTGGGCCACGGGGAACGGGCCTATATTGCGGTCAATGGCCGCAGAGATCTCCGGGTCGGCAGTGTGGTAGTTCTTTGGCGCCATGGCGGTAACTGGACGAGATGCTGGCTGTATGCGAAAGTGCGGAGGTGCGACGCACTGGCACGTGCCGCGCACGTGCCCCGCCGGGGCTCGACCACACCAAAGAGACCGCTTTTCTTTGGGACGAACCCTTGGGTCCTGAATCCGGCGTTTCATCGTCTTTACGCTGTTGCAATGCCCCGCACCCTGACAGATCTCGCTCAAAATGGTACCGGAACTGAGGACAATAGTCATGGGAGTCGTGTGGCAGGTATATTGTGCCAAGGGGGCAGGTATATTGTGCCAAGGGGGCAGGTATATTGTGACAAGGGGGCAGGTACATTGTGACAAGGGGGCAGGTACATTGTGACAAGGGGGCAGGTACATTGTGACAAGGGGGCAGGTACATTGTGCCAAGGGGGATGGACGGCTGCTCACCTTTCGAGCCCGCCAATAATGTATATAGTCTGGGCTTGTGGGTTTGGCGGAGGGTGGACACCTGTGCACCATAGGAGGGGCCAAGGCCCTTGAAGTTGAGGAGTGGCAAGGGTAGCGGTTTGGCTGCTTTCTTGATGGCACCAGCGCTGAAATCTAGCACTCCCGTGGCGACTGTCCATAACCCAAGATGGGACCTTGCGGCCAAGGCGTGGCTGCCATGGTTGGTCAAGACCAGCGTATGTGCAGGCACGGCGTGACACGTGGGTCGGCCTGGCTGCATGCAGGCAATGCCATACAGCTCGTCATGCTGTCCCAAAGCACATGTTTGAATGCCGAGTTACTGAAACGACCCCCTTGACTGTAATTCGGCAGTGGGCCAGGGCGGCGGGGTACGGATTTTCCTGTATGCAGGTCCACGCGGGCGGCCCGCGATTGGTCAGCTGGGGTGCGATCCGAACTCTGAGCGAGCAAAACATTTCGCTCTCTTTAACTACTCGACAATGAAGTTTGCCACCCCTGTTTTGAAGCACTACTGGCCGTTTGCCACTGGAGGTATGTTACAATAAGCTTGGAATGTTGCTGAAGCCATTTTATATTTGCATGTGGCAAGTTGCTGTCAGTGAAAGTAAGCCCGCATGGAGTGGCAGTTATTTGGCAGTCTATTGGCAGTCTATTGGCAGTCTATTGGCAGCTATTGACAATCTATTGGCCGTCATTTGGAAGTCTATTATGTGACTGCAGCGATAAGCTCGCCAAGAACCTTTCAATCAAACAGCCTGTCTAGAACTCTCGTCACCCGATGACTTTCCCTCAAATGCGTGTTAATTAATGTTTAATTTGCTGTTCATCCACCGTTCAATCCGCTGTTTAAACCCGTGCTACATTCCGCGTTCAATCCACTTTATATCCGTGTTCAATCCACCTTATGTCCGTGTTCAATCCACCTTATGTCCGTGTTCAACCATCTTATATCCGTGTTCAATTCACCGTCAATCCCAGTTTGCTCCCAAAGTGTCGAACCCCACGTGTTCGATACCCTCGGCTCCATACTCAGTTGGACTCACTCACTCTCGCCGCTTGGGCGATCCATTTGCATACTTGTTTCCCGTTACTTGTGCTTCGTGTTACTTGCTTCGTGTTACTTGCTTCGTGTTACTTGCTTCGTGTTTCTTGCGCTTCGTGTTACCTCGCTATGTGGCAGTGGAACGGAGAAGTGCCAGATGCGTGGTCGCTGTGTCATGAGTGCTGGTATGGCGCCCTGGCGCACTCGATGCACTAACATAACCAGTTGGACGAAAGAGCAAAAATTGGCGGCAGAAGAAACGCTATGGGTCGAATGCATCAACTAGCCGCACTACCATGACTCCTTGTGTTATTCTGTTTTCAAGGGTCTGTTCGGCCTGTTATTGTGTCTACAGCATGAAACAGACGTGATTACAAAACATCCATCAAACGCTCCCAATGAAACGCCTCCATTTGAACGGCATCCCTCAAACACCTCCATCAAACACCTCCATCAAACACCTCCATCAAACGCCTCCATCAAACGCCTCCATCAAACGCCTCCATCAAACGCCTCCATCAAACGCCTCCATCAAACGCCTTCCATAAATCAGCAACCTGGAATCTGGTGCACACCGTGAATACAGCTCCAGCATCCCATCTATGCAAGCCCTGCACATGCCATCGCAGTCTTTACTAACCTTAGCCATCATTTCCTACGGATTGATCTGGAAGGCCGCCGAGGCCTCGATGAACTCGGATGAGTTCATCAACGACCCAAGACACCCCAGGTTCGCCAACGGGGGCAAGTTCATTGACTTGGAGAAAAAAGACTAGATTAATGCGATATCTGAGTTACTGTGTAAATGATGTATACTCGAAACGTGAAGAGCGGAAGCGCCTGAAGTAGAAGAGCTGGCAACACTGAATAGGGCAAAGCGTAGAACGACTCGTCGAAGCAGGGGAACCAGACTATATTGATTGGTTCATGAAGCTCGCTTCTGGAACGCCCCTTCTACCGTGCCAACCAGAGTCCAACTACACCGAGCAAAGCCCAACTACACCGAGCAAAGTCCAACTACACCTGAGCAAAGCCATCCACACCGAGACTAGAAAGGTTCGAAATGCAACGTTTATTAGAAAGAAAAGCCATGCCTGCATGGATCACAGCATTTCTATGGCGACACGGAGAGAAGCCACTTGCGGTAGTTGGCGGTGATCACCGCGGAGTCCAGACTCTTGTCGGCCACATACACCGGCTCTTGCAACGAGTAGGTCCCCGGCTGTAGAGCATACAGGTGGCTGGCCCCGATGCATGGGAGCGTAGGCGAGTGGGCGGTCTTGCACATGGGGCACTCGTAGAGAAAGCCGTGAGCCAAGGGCAGCTCCGGCAAGTGGTCCGACAGTTCCAGCGACATGGAGTTGCCCCGCGTGGGGTAGTCGAGCGGGTCGTACCAGCTGGTGTATTGTAGAGCCGACGAGTCGGACACGTCCAAGTCCTCGTAAAAGGGGTTCCATTCGAACCCGGCGTCAAGATCCGTCATGAGGAAGGGCTATTAGGTTGACTGGGGGTGGGCCGAAGCTAATGTAGTGGATATCGGGGGATATCAGGTCAGGCGAAACAAGTTCAGGACCGAGTTGGATCTAAGGTCAATATAGAATCAATTGCCGATATTAGGATCAAAGGCCAATATTAGGATCAGAGGCCAGTATTAGATCAAAAGCCAATATTAGATCAAAAGCCAATATTAGATCAAAAGCCAATATTAGATCAAAAGCCAGTATTAGATCAAAAGCCAATATTAGACAAAAGCCAATATTAGATCAAAAGCCAATATTAGAATCAATGGAGAATCACGAGAAGTGGCCCGTAGAATGCTAAAGAACCGCGGTGTAGTGATGCGGGAGTAGCACTGCGGCCCAGCGGGATTAAGTAGTGGGTGGGTGCGAATCGGAGCTCTGAGTCACTGCGCGCACGTTAGTCACAGTGCAGTGAGAAGACAATCTGCGCGTGGAGTGTCGTAATCGGCCAAAAAGGTCCGGTCCGCGCGAGCGAGGGATAAGGCGCGGCGGTTTTTGCAGCTGGTGCGGCCAAGCGGCAGTTAATGTCCGGCCGGCGATTGAGGCCCGAGCAACTGCAAAAACGAGCAAAAAAGAAAGGGATGTCCGACAGCGGCGCTTGATTGCTGAACCAGTGACGCTTCGGATGGATTTGCTCAATGGCACGGGATTTCAAGTCGTAAACCACCGCTTGAGAAGTTCAAATCTGGCTGACTTGCTGACTTGTTGGATCAAAGTCTTGCTGACTTGCTGACTGGCTGACTTGCTGGATCAAAGTCTTGCTGACTGGCTGACTTGCTGGATCAAAGTCTTGCTGACTGGCGAACTGGGTTGTGGTGGATCAAAGTCTTGCTGACTGGCTGACTTGCTGAGATCTGCTGAGTTGGGCTGATCAAGATCCTGAAGCAATCGCTTGCTGATGGTGTGAGAAGCGAGCTGCTATTTGGAAGGTCGAGCGAGATCCCTGGATCACTGGGGTCCCAATTGTTGGATAAGACTGAAGGCTCGTGATGAATGCCGGCGCTTGCAGTAAGGATGATCGAAGGTCGCCGGAAAGCTGCCTTGGTGTTTGTATCGTCCTGGAGTGTTGGTAACTGACTTGTTGCTGAGTGCTGCTGAGTGCTGCTGAGTGCTGAGTGCTGCTGAGTGCTGCTGACTTGCTAACTTCCTAACTTCCTAACTTGCTAACTTGCTGCGAACGTTGGTGGTTGCACTTGATGAGTTTCACTTGTTGCTAAGTTCTTGGCTTGGAACGGCTGATGAAACGGCTGATGACAGCAGACAGCCTGGGGCTCTTATACTGCGCATGTCACAATGTGAGATGTGGTTGTGGAGCCTGCATGGCGGCCACATTATAACCACAATATGTGGCTGTGGATACACGCACTGCGAACATTGTGGTTCTAGATTCCACCATCCGGGGTCCTGGCTCGCGCCATTCTCGCCACCCATGCCGGTGGTGAAACCCACCTTGCTATCCACCACTTCGACCGTGCGAGATTCGTCACGCTCCACAGTTGGCTCCCATACGTCCCCCTAGGCGGCCCCTCAAATTCCATCATTGAAGCGTGCTCTGCCTCGGGGATGATGTGCCCCTGAAAATCCAAAAGGAATGCACCCGAATTCCAGCCAAGCTATTCGCTTCGCCGATAATGGCTTCCAGGAGGCAGGCTCTGTCCGTTTCTCGGCACTGGCCCGCTAATTCCTGAGGATTTGAGAACCGTGGAATCGACATTCAAGGCAAACAAAAAGACAATCAAACAGAGCCTGCGGCCACAGAATCCACGCATGAGTCAACTAGTCTGAGGACTGAAGTCCCCTTAAGCCCTTAGTCTTATTCTCAGTCTTTAGTCTTCAGTCCGCAGCCTCAGCCCCAGACCCAGCCCCAGCTTCAGGCCCAGCCCCAGCTTCAGACCCAGCCCCAGCTTCAGTCCTCAGTCAACAACCAAGAACACGAAAAATCAAGACAATGCCAACAATCAAGCCGCCAGCTTTTTTTGCCGCCAGCTTTTTTTGCCGCCAGCTTTTTTTGCCCCCGAGTGTCGGCGTGAAGCTCCCGAACAACTGACCCGCGCAAGTGTCGGTGTTTAGCACGGTGCAGCGTCGCATCTCATCAACGGGGTCCGAGCGCGCAGTCAGGTGAAGTTGCCCAGCATGGTCTCGCTGGACATCTGTCCTTCAGCCATGGATTCGCATGACGCCCTGCACGCGCGACCGTTCGGCCCGGCCTCTGCTGCACACGTGCCCAGACTTGCATGTCCATGCGGCCAGTGTTGCTGGACAAACCAGGCCGCTGCTTAGGAGGCTCCTCGCCTGGTCCTTGCCGGTCCTCTTTAACGGCCGCATCAGGGTTTAGTTCCCCCCATCACACGCTCGGGCCAGCCCTCGCTCTATGCCGGACAACTTGCTCATGTTGCAGTCGTCCGTCCAGCATGGCCATACATGACCAGTTTCATCCGACCAGTTTTGTCTCACCAGTCTATTTACGAGGCAACTACCTGATCAGTTATCCACAGGATCAGTTATCCGCATGATCAGTTATCCACATGATCAGTTATCCACATGATCAGTTATCCACCTGGGCAGTCTGTTAGTGGAAAATCAACTCGGAGTCTCCAGACATCACCTGCAACAGACACAGCGAAAGCCTGCATGTGACACGGCCAGATGCCGTGATGTGAAGCATTACTTGTATGCAGAGCGGGCCCAGGCCGTCTTCGTCGGCTGGATGAGTGCTAGCCCAGGATACGAAGCTAGTGACTGGGCACTTTGCACTGGTTTGGATGTTGGGTCCCCAGGTGGAAGGGTGGGATAATGGGCCATCCTTCGCCCAAATTTACCTCGTCACGTGACTAGGGCACACTTTACCAATTCTGGTTGACACGCCACACCAAAATTCTGGCTGACACTCCACACCCTCACCAAACTATGCTGATACGAGACGCCTCACCTCGCTAATACGCCACACCAATAAGCCACTCATACTTCGCACCACATCACCACATCTCTAATGCGCCACACCAATACCTCACGAGTTAGCCGCACTTCCACACCTCACTATGCTTATATGCCGCACCAGCAACTCACAAGTCACCCCATCAGTAAAACACCCTTCACCTGAACAACCCTCACATACGGAACAGGTGAACCTCACGAATCCGGGGCCTGCCACATAGCTTGGGTCAATAAAGTAGCCAGACGTCACTGCAGCGGTGGCTACAACTCAATGTATTCCCACGCGCCCTAGGAGTTGATATTCTGCAAGCAAGACTTCATTCCAAGCATCTGCTTGAGCCAGTACTTAGCCAGGCAACCTTTGCTATGCACCAGAAATCGATCCCTGCAAGACTGGGCTAGCAACGAGTGTGTTGAAACCCGCTTTCATCGATTGAGGGGATGAGCCGTGATTCCAGCTCTTCAGGCGCGAATGGGACGTTCTCCTCCTTCTTGTCCTTTATTAATGTGGACCAGCAACCCCGAACAGTAGAGCTTTATCTTTCTGTATCCCTGAGGCAGGTGAGGGGATCTCATTCCTCGCTGCTGCATCTGCTGGCATCAACCTGTTGCGCCTGGAGGTCCACCCATGTCATCTGTCAACTTGCGGCGGTTTTCAAGACCTCCACACCGAGAGTAATACCTCGCTGAGCTCGTTGAGCTCGTTGAAGAGCACCAACAATAAACTGGCATGCGTGCAGTCAAAGATTCGATAGTAGCGTAGCTAGCCTCAAGAACGAACTCAACTGTCAGCAGGCCCTCGCTTGCGCAATACCATCACATTTAGCTGAGCATTGTACGACTTGGTCAAGACTTGTTGAGGTCATAGACCGCCGTGCTGTAGTCCAGAACAGTCAAGAATCAGTCAAGAATTAGTTTCGGTGGTAGGTTGGCCTTCTGAGTCATAAGGTAGAGGGTAGATATCCACAGGCTCACCACTGGCTTTTCCCTAATCTTGAACGTATGTGGTGTTCCTGCCTGCAGGTGTGCAACTGCTTGCTCCGAATCTTCATGGGGCTCCCATTACAAACGTCTGTGGAGCCATGATACGCACAAGCGGGATGAATCCCACATAGCCCCTTAAAGCTTTTGGTTTTAGACTGTTGGGGTTTGAGAAATGACTCTCGCCAGAGAACTTCCTTCCATGCATCAAAAAATAGAGCGGCTCATAGGCATTGCTTTGCAAAGAAAGTGTGTGGGATATGGTCACCGGGAACATAGTGCTCACGTGCGGGCGGCATGGCCCGTTTATTGGTCCATGAGGTGTACTTCCACTGGTACACATCCAGTATTTGGCGCTGCTGATGACACTGTGCCATTCTGGATATCGATATAAACGGATGGTGTCTTTGCGTTCATTCAGCGTTCATTCAGCGTTCATTCACATCCAAAATCGCAACGCTGTCCTATTCGGGCCATGAGCCAAGAAGGTGCCGAACACAAAGGCGCCGTTAAAAGTGGAGGCCATCACATGCTCAATGCTTCTCAAAAACAATTTGACACATCCCTGACATATTCGACATGTCCCGAAGCAGTGTGATGCTGTAAAAGGTTGGATTTGGGTTGTCGGTCCAGAAAAATAGGTCATTGATATTTGGCCCTAGTTTGAGTGTGCTCCAACACAAGAAACCACAGACAAGAACCCACAGCGTTTTCTAATGGCGCCGTCCTTATTTCTTCATGGTACGTATTGGACCTAGGATAGATGACTTGCAGGAAAATTCACGGTCGGGAATCTCTCGCGGTTATATACCCTTGGCGTATGCACCCCTGAAAGAACATGAAACATGCACGTCGCGATTTCTTGGCGCATGGTACCGTTCTAATGTATGGTTAGCATCGGGGCTCTCGGGTGTACTGGTGCAGCGTGTGCGGGTCCTCTCAAGACTGAATTACGCCGCCCTTGCAATGCCATGACCATCTACTCCTTCTACATCTTCGACAGGCACTGCAATTGCATTTACGCACGTGAGTTCGACCGCACGTCCTCGTCTCTTGACTCGGTCAATACCTCGAACACCAGCGACATGGCGCAGCTTCTCTTCGGCACCATCTACTCGCTCAAAAACATCCTGGCCAAACTAGCCGCCCCGGACTCGGCCAACTTGCTCCGCTCCTTTAGTACGGGTCAATACCGGGTTCACTTTCTAGAGTCGCTCACCAACTTCAAGTTCGCCTTGGTGCTGGATCTTTCCCTAGACAACTTGCAGCCGCAGTTGTGGCACTTGTACTCCGAGATATTTGTGAGGAACATCGTCAACAACCCTTTGAGCTGCGTGGAGTTTGGGTCCCTGAAATTGAGCAATCCGGCATTTATCCAGCGCTCCGATGAATACTTGAAAGGTTTGGCTATATTTTAGGCCCGTTGGTCGAGGTACTCGTGGGCTGCCTCGGCTATATGTTCTTCCTAATGGCCTCGATCTCTAGGCAGGAATGCCTTGCCTGTGCCATTCGATTGTTTTCCGGAATGTTGGAAGTTTCTGCAGAAGACCAGAATGCCATGGTGTACTACTGCCACACAAATCTGGATTTTGGTACCGCTGACTCGGTCTTCGAGTTACACACAAATTGGCTATCGATTGCCAAGCCCGGCCCCTGGAGACGCAAATATACTTTCATGGTTCGCAATGGAACACTGGGAACTATAGTGAGTCAATGCTTGAAGTGATGGAAGCCAGTGCTAAAGTGATACAAGCGAATGATGACAAAATTAGTTCCCGTCACATATAATGGATGCACTATCGGCACGTTGTGAAGGAAGGTTAGAGACAAATAGATGGGTTCTAAACGCTGGATTTGAGTTCATAAGGTCCTTATGCAAGCATTTACTATGAATTTACTTAAATGATGCTTGAAGCAAAGAAAAATGATCGATGTACAGTGATTTCCAGGTGCAAAGCAATTTTCGAGGGCCATGATGCCAAACAGTGGAGCTAACGCGACGAGGTCTCAGCATCAATGCCCTCTCTGTATTGAGAGTTACCTGGAGCTTTGTGACATTTTCAATGATAGCCTGTGAAAGTTTGCGAGATTTTACTTTTTGAGCTGTTGAGCAAGGTTGACTGGTCGTCTATTAATAACGCTCCCGCAGTGCATGGATCCTGCAAATGAGGCCCCTTTACGTCACTACATTGGTGTTCGTCGGATGGTTTGTGAAGCGTTTGATGGAATATGAAACGGCCCTTGACGGCCCTTTACGCCCTCGTGCGGATATCACGCAAGACTTGTTATTATTGGCTATGATACCATTAAGGTACTACTGAAATTTGATGGATTTTCAAATTAGGGGGGGGTGCTACAAGAACCAGAGATGTAATTCTCGCCGGGGATGGCGTATTGATCATGGAACCATATCATTTCTCACCCAGTCTGGAAGCGGCAGAGCTTGACAAAGAGAAGGCCCGAAAAATGAGCCACAAAGGTAGCGCCAGCCTAATTCGTGGTTTTTCGACCGGCTCCTGACCACTCTGACCGCCATTTTTACGGCAACAGCTTCATTTCCACCTCGGAAGCTTGTTGATTGCGCATGTGAAAGGATTCAAGATTTGTTCAAGTGTTGAAATCCTGTTTCTTGTTCCTCATTCGTTTGACCGCCTGACTCATTTCAATGGCGATCTTCCATCTGGCCGCTCAAAGTCTTTGCGTGTTCAACTCTCAAATGTGCCTCGATGTGGAATCTGACAATGCTCAATTAGGCCGAGAGCCGGCCTGGAGCGGGGCGTTTCTCCGGAATTACCACGAACTGCTCCACGGGATCTACTGTCTGGGACCAATACGACTTTGCATCCACCAAGCCCGGGTGGGCCGGCCAGACATGCACGGACGCCGAGAACAGGCTGCTTAAGACCGCTGCTTAAGACCGCGGCTCTACAGAATTCACAGCTATTCACACGTGTGGCTCCCAAATGTCACATCCCCAAAGTCCTTCGCCTTCAGGCTGGAAGACCCTCCCCTTCTGGCCACAGAAGTAGCCACAGGGCCATTTGCGCTGGATGCAGGACCCGCCTCGCTTACACCCAATGCTTGATAGCCGACACGCACACACCCGTGCATTTTCGGCGCGGTGCCTGTACGTGTGCAGAACATCGGCGAGATGCACTGGTGTCTTCGCGCTCCGCTTTGCGATGCAGCCGTGTCTATCTCCTTGGGGGTATTTACTCCGAGCCCAAAGGTGCAGAACTCTCATACTTAAGGCATCGCAGCGCCCATCAAAGAGAATTTGTTTTTTGTGGTTTTTTTCCCGACATCCCGTGAATTGTCCCCCGTGCAGCGACCGCTCGTGCTGATCCCCCTCCCCAATGCCTACGCTCAAGTTAGACCCGGCGCCGACGGTATTCCGGTCGCCCGTGCACGAGATTTGCTTTCTCTTTACCATCTGCATGGCCCAGTTTCTCTCGCAGGGCTCCATCACCATGTCAATGAGCACCATGAATACCGTGACCGAGTCGTTTTCCCGGCTTGAAAACACCGATTTGGGCCTCTCCACCAAGGTGTGGTTCGTGGGCGCGTACGCGTTGACGCTCGGCACCTTCATCTTGGTGTCTGGGCGGTTGGGCGATATGTTCGGCCACAACAAGATCATGGTTTTCGGCTGGGGCTGGGCCGGGCTCTGGAGCTTGATCATTGGCGTTTCCTACTATTCCAAGGCCAGCGAATTTTTGATTTTTTGCCGGGCGCTCCAGGGAATCGGCTTTGCTTTCATCCTCCCATGCGCCGTGGGCATCTTGGGGTCGATGTACCCCACGGGCAAGCGGAAAAACGTGGCGTTCGCCATCCTCGGTGCCTCTGCCCCAATCGGCGCGACGGTGGGTGCCATTATGGCCGCGCTCGTGGCGCAGAAGCTGTGGTGGCCGTGGTGCTTTTGGCTCCAGGCAATCGCGTGCGTCATCATTGGCGTGTTGGGGTGCTTCGCCATTCCGGAGAATTACAAGCCCAACAAGTTTCCCTTGCGCGAAACGGCGTCCCGCATGGACCTTGGCGGGGCGCTGTTGGGAATCCTGGGCCTCATATTGTTCAACTTCGTGTGGAACCAAGCGCCTGTGGCCGGGTGGACCAGTGCATACATCTTGGCGCTCTTACCAATCAGCGTGGTGTTGATAGGCCTATTCTTCTTCTTTGAGATGTACATGGCGGAGCACCCGCTCTTGCCGCGGAGCATCTTCACGGCGCAGATCGGGCTCGTTCTCTTGTGCATCTCCTTGGGCTGGGGCCTGTTTGGCATATGGCAGTACTACTACTGGAGCTTCATGATGAACCTAAGGGGCTTCAGTCCGCTTGTCACGGCGGTGACCTACATTCCCTTGCTCTTGTTGGGGGTGGTTGCCGCCATGCTCGTGGGTTTCTTGATGTCGAAGAAGACCGCGCCTTACATCATCTGCTTCTCCATGGTGGGGTTCATGATGGGCGACGTGCTTCTAGCGGTGGCCCCCGTGCACCAGACGTGGTGGCGGGTCACGTTTGGCCAGATGTTCTTGCTTGCGTGGGGCATGGACTGCTCGTTTCCTTCGGCCTCGATCATACTTTCAGACTACCTTCCGCGGGAGCATCAGGGCATGGCGGGATCGTTGGTGAACACGGTGCTCAACTACTCGGTGTCTTTGTTTTTGGCAATCGGTAGCACGGTGGAGTCGCAGGTGTTCCTCCGCACAAGCGACACGCTCCGGAGTTACCGATGCGCCGTTTACTTCGGGGTGGGCATAGCCGCTTTGGCGGTTTTGGCGTCGTTGGTTTTTGTTGTCAATGAATCCAGAGAGATTTCGGAGGGTGCTGAGTCGCTTGAATCGTCTATGGAGCTGGGCGAAAAGAACAAGATGCTGTTGCCATAATGGTGTGGTTCCGGCATTCCTATGGAAACATTGATTGCAAAGTATGTTATCGGGACTGATGAAGATGAGGAAGAGATGAAGATGAAGATGAAATGAAGATGAAATGAAGATGAAATGAAGATGAAATGAAGATGAAATGAAGATGAAATGAAGATGAAATGAAGATGAAATGAAGATGAAATGAAGATGAAATGAAGATGAAATGAAGATGAAATGAAGATGAAATGAAGATGAAATGAAGATGAAATGAAGATGAAATGAAGATGAAATGAAGATGAAATGAAGATGAAATGAAGATGAAATGAAGATGAAATGAAGATGAAATGAAGATGAAATGAAGATGAAATGAAGATGAAATGAAGATGAAATGAAGATGAAATGAAGATGAAATGAAGATGAAATGAAGATGAAATGAAGATGAAATGAAGATGAAATGAAGATGAAATGAAGATGAAATGAAGATGAAATGAAGATGAAATGAAGATGAAATGAAGATGAAATGAAGATGAAATGAAGATGAAATGAAGATGAAATGAAGATGAAATGAAGATGAAATGAAGATGAAATGAAGATGAAATGAAGATGAAATGAAGATGAAATGAAGATGAAATGAAGATGAAATGAAGATGAAATGAAGATGAAATGAAGATGAAATGAAGATGAAATGAAGATGAAATGAAGATGAAATGAAGATGAAATGAAGATGAAATGAAGATGAAATGAAGATGAAATGAAGATGAAATGAAGATGAAATGAAGATGAAATGAAGATGAAATGAAGATGAAATGAAGATGAAATGAAGATGAAATGAAGATGAAATGAAGATGAAATGAAGATGAAATGAAGATGAAATGAAGATGAAGATGACCTACGAGCCAGAAACCACTTATGAACACTCATGAAGGTGGTCTTCGTGGCCTTGCTTCCTGCATATATGGCATACAAGCAATTCAAGTTGAGGTGTACTGGGACTGCCCCGTGTTCACGTATGCATTGGCATAAATGATCCGAGCCCTGGGCCTTACCAACACTAATCGCATGAACACGGTGACAGGCCGTGCGTGAAGGCAAAGTGGATCCATTTGACGCAAAAGTAAGAAACTAAAGGTGATCATCTGGTGTCAAAAGCTTGTCCAAGAATGATAGCTAGAACAGCTTGAAATGCCAAATTCGTCCAAAAACAGAAAAGAAGGATACCAAATGGATTCGGTCATATATTAATTTGTATAACTTCCTGAGTGCTTTAATCGAGGCGAGACATATGACAGTGATAATCCAACCTGGAAACAACCCGATTAAGCGCCGATATATGCTCTGTAAAATTTCAGACTAAGAATTATGTATAGTGATGGTGATTGTGGTTTACAAGAAAATCTTGTTATACACTGTTTTAAGTAGTACTGATTTAGTTTAGACGGACAATCGATGGCTGATGGTACAATCTGAGATGACAGGTCCTAAATGTACGGTTACAGTTATACGTTCAATTCAACGAAAAGTATACTGTAGAACTGCTATGGTACGTTCGGCCACTCAAATTAATACTTGAACAATCGAAAATTGTTAGGTCCACCATGGACCGTGACCCATAACACTACGTGCGGACTGCCCGCTCAGGTTCGAGGGGCTATTATAAAAGGCCCTTCCGAGAGATCCTAGTAGAGATGGATACAGGTGGGACTAGACATGACCGACACGAAGACCCAGGTTCCAAACTGCTAGAAGCATTAGGGTTCTGTCACTGTTCCAGAGTAGGTGCAGGTGAGCTCACTGTAAGTCGGATAACTCCTGTTCAACATTATACATGGGTGTGTTAGGACCAAGAGTAACACGGACTAATGTTAGGACCGAGAGTAACCACAGACTAATGTTCAGTGGAGGCCCAGGCTCGAATATCTTAGACATGATCATGAACATACGTGTGGACCTCTCTTCCATTAGCAGATACATTAGCATTAGTGGGTCTGGCTCTTGGAGGCATCTTTGATGATACTCCAACCTGGGTTCGTATGATTACTCTTGGGAAATTAGCAGGCAGCTAGGCTTTTATATTTGGGGATCGACACTCACCATAAGTCGCCTGATGTATTCTGCTTGTCAACACTCACAGCTTAACAAAAGCACAGCTTAACGAAGCCACAGCTTAACAAAACCACAGCTTAACAAAACCACAGCTTAACAAAACCACAGCTTAACAAAACCACAGCTTAACAAAACCACAGCTTAACGAAGCCACAGCTTATCAAAGCCTTCAAGGTTTGTTGTAACGCTCGTTTCTGCGTACTTCCAAGTTCAAGGAGGGCAAATTTATCGAACCAATAAGTGACATGGAGCGAATAAATCTGTTTTTAAATTACTGATAATTCTATACATACAAACTTCTTGAACCTATGTGATCACAGATACAGCAAGAAATAAAAAGCAAGTAATGACAACAAATTTGCACAATAATTCCATTGATATTAATTTAAATCAAATTTTCAAGGAAATTTTAGATAGGAATTCGATTGATATTATTCAGATCAAATTCTACCTATTTATCCACCTTCATCTGAATTCAACCATCAATTTAAATTCTTAGATATTTTTAAATTCTTTTTATGAACTTAATTATTAAGGCATCTTAACATATACGGGGCTGTTCAAGAGATTCCCAAAATACTAAGGCTTATTAAATGTGGTGAATACGAAAGAATAGTGCAAACTATACTGAGGAATGGGTCGATTAGATGAGTGTGTGGGGAAGACACCCAAGGAAATGCATGTGGTTATTTCCAAGTGCCAAACCCTTATTCTATTTTACAACTTAGCTGTGTCTGATCATTTGGTCCTTAGCATATGTTCGTTCTTCTTTTGGTCGTTCTCTTTTGGTCGTTCTTCTTTTGGTCGTTCTCTTTTGGTCGTTCTTCTTTCGGTCGTTCTCTTTTGGTCGTTCTTCATTTGGAGTCATAAGTATCGCTGTGCATGCCAGGTTCAAGTATGGCGACTCAAGTGGTATTGTTGATCCGTAAAGGGATGGGTTCCTGTCCAAGCTATATCGACAACAGACTCAGCCTCAAAGCATCCCTCCAAGACCTTGAAAAAATCGTCTCGGAAAGTGACAAGCAGAGGTTTAGAGTAGCCAAACGACTGGGCGTGTTTTGTGCAAACCAAGGGCACTTTCTCCAAGCAGTGACTCCCCAGCTACAGCTGCTTGATAGCATGGGCATGCCCGAAAAGGTGTCATGGCACGCCCCAGAACAATACGCCGGCTACACAACAAAAAGGGTTGAGCCGCATGGCAAGAAATCACCTCCACTTGACCTCAGATGCCCAGTGGAGTAAGCCGGGGATCCGTGCCACTTGCAATGCTCTCATTTGGATCGATCCAGAAAAATGCTTAAAAGATCCAATTCTGGAACAGCGTCAATGGCGTGGTGCTATGCTAGGGAAACGATCGAGGCGGAATCCCACCCGAATACTTGGTGCGCATTGATTTTCTACGACCCTTCACGACTATCAAAATAAAGTGTCGCATGCTGAGCATGAGTGTGGGAGCACGGTGCTTTTCATGTGTTTCTTCATGTGTTTCTGCGGTGCGAGTTATATAGAAATGTGGCCACGACTGCGCCAGTGTATTAGCGCGGCAAGGTCCTAATCGGGCTAGCCGAGTGATCGACCGGATGAGCCTCTTCGAGAGGGCTTAACGGTCTAGACCCGGAGGAGGGGAGCAGAGCGGTCGGACCGAGCCTACGTCGTACCGCGTCCAGCCGCATATCTCTTAATTGACCTATGGGAGCACATTACCCAAGTCCAACACTAAAAGCTTAGAAGTATTCAAGAATAAAGCTTCTCATATAGCTTCAAGAATACATCTTAAAGATTATCAATATTTAATATACTTGTATGATTATCTAATCAAAACCTTCTTGTTATTGGGATTGTGTACCAAGAAGAGATGAAAATGTTAGATTAAACTGGGGCTGGTTTACCTCATCAAGGTATTTATCATACTTATGACTTGAAAAATGCTAAAGATCAAGTGTTATTAACAATTGTATAGAAGGTATTGAATATCCTCATAAAGGTTATATATTTGATTCGAATTAATCACATAAACTAAAAGATGATCATCTGGTATGTGACTGCATTCAAAAACCTTGTCCAATAAGAATGATAGTTAAAATAGTTTAAATGGTGGTGGTTATGGTAAGTTTGTTCAAAAACCTATAGAAAAAAAAGTGTATGTAGTAGAAAGAGACGTTATAGCTGGTAGATTTAATGAAATGGATTGTGATAATTATGGCATAATAAATATCTCCTCCTGAATTCTATGATTTGGATGGCGGTAAATATGTTAAAATGATAATACAAAGTGTAAACAAACCCGTTTTATGCTACTCAAAATGGTATATCTGTATTAAGCGGTTCAAGATATAGATTATACTCTTTACGTAAAAGTTTAGAAATAATACATAGTGATCCTGATAATAAGAGAATCGTCTGTAGATTACACTGAATTTAAAAATATCTGTAATACTGGTATAGGATCTTTAGACGATACAATAGATGGTCGCTTAAATCATAAGATATCTGAAATGGTAATATGTGGTCCTTAAATGTATGGTTACAATCATTTAGATTGTGACGCTAGACTAAAAGAAAAAGTATACTGTAAAGGTGTACCACATTCTATTTATCTTTAGACCACTTATAATTATCACTTCAACCTAAATGGGTAGCGCACTACACATGGATACACTATCGACCTGCGACGTGTGGTGCAAGCGAAACCACCGATACCCGGAGAGAGGCGTGTCCAACCCCGACCACCCACTTCGTTGGAACGTCGTGGCTTCCTCGACGCAGCTCGCCGCAGATACCCTTTCCGGGCCAACCTCATCGGGACCTCCCAACGGCACCAACCACCCGGCTGGCTGGACCCTCTCCGTATAAGGATTGCCAGCTAAAGGTGACTGGCTTGCTCCTAAACCGCCCGAAGCCAGCGCCTCGGGCTGGACCGTTTTTTATAATGGTGATCCCACTTGTTTTAGGGATCATCAACGAATACATCACCTCTTGAGTACCAGACGTTAAAACAACTACAAAAGGATATAACATCATGATTCAAAATAGATTATATACCAAGGTAAGGTATCGCCATTAATAATAACATTATCATGCCATTCGTTCTATGTATAATGCTCATGACTTGACCATTGCTTAAATTTATATTTTAATTTGCTTAAATTTATATTGCAAAACTTTATCTTATCCTTTTACATTGCAAAACTTTATCTTATTCTTTTATATTGCCCCCATTTAACTTATCCTTTTATATTGCCTACTATTTTATTAATAAAAATATTTTGAACATATGTGATCACAGTTATAGAGTGAGAAATAAAATGCAATTAATGCAACTAAATTTACCTAATTATATTAAGTTATCTAATAATTTGTCTATTTATACTAACTCATTTAATAATTACCTTATTTATATACCATTATCAATTTTATACCTTAATTCAAGAGAGGATAAAACCTTGTCCCCAATAAAACTAGGTTCACTTGGAGCACCGTAGATTATCCATGGACATGTATCCAGAGGAGATTCTAATCAACCTAGTTTTATTGCGGACAAGGTTTTATCCTCTCTACAGGTTATGAGCCCTGTTCGAGTTCCAATCAAGTCATAATTTAGCAAGAGCTTTTCAATATAATCGTTCAAGTGTAATTTTGTATAGCCATCTCCCACTTTGGTTGATTCAAATTTTACTTTAAATTTATTTAATTTTTTATTTAGTTATTTTTCCTTAAATAACATATACGACTTTGTCTAGGGATTCCAAGAACACTAAGGCTTATATGCCACTCAATTTATCATCATACTTACTCCTTAATCCAGCACCAATATAACAAAGATTCCGCAGGCTATCAATCTTCCATACCCCTAGATATCATTAGTCCTTTATATCATTAGTCCCTTAATTATCATTAGTCCCTTAATTATCATTAGTCCTTTATATCATTAGTCCCTTAATTATCATTAGCCCCTTAACAGCTATACCTAAATCTTGTCTGATTCTGAACTCATTAGATCAAAATAAAAATACTTAAACATGTATATTACCTTTTTATACCAAGGTGTTCTACTTTGTATGGCCCTTTTGGTCTTTTTACTCGTGTAAGCATATTCCCGTGGACGGTCGGGGACATCAGCATTCAACAGTCAGAGGTGAATAGATTTATTGAAGACTAACTACTGCAAAAGCTTTTGTCAAGGACGTTTTCACCAATCAAGAACGAAAGGTAGGGGTTTGAAGATGATCGGATACCGTCGTAGTCTTAAGCCTAAACTATGCCGACCAGGGATCGGGTGTTGATCAAGATTTGGACGCACTCGGCACCTGACGAGAAATCAGGTTTGGGTTCTGGGGGAGTCTGGTCGCAAGGCTGAAACTTAAAAGAATTGACGGAAGGGCACCAGCAGTGTGGAGCCTGCGGCTTAATTTGACTCAAGACGGGAAATCTCACCTGGTCCAGACACAATAAGGATAGACAGATTGTGAGCTCTTTCCATCATTCATGTTCGTAATGTTAGACCCGGATACACGATTGGCCTGCCACGCGGTTACAAGCGACTGTACCAGCTGGAGAAAGGCGTCCCCCACGCCGGCCCCCAATCTCCGAGACTTGGAAGAGGTGCGCCGTGATATACTCGAATGCATCCTCGGGGGTTTCTCCGAGACTTGGAAGAGGTGCGCCGTGATATACTCGAATGCATCCTCGGGGGTTTCTCCGAGACTTGGAAGAGGTGCGCCGTGATATACTCGAATGCATCCTCGGGGGTTTCTCCGAGACTTGGAAGAGGTGCGCCGTGATATACTCGAATGCATCCTCGGGGGTTTCTCCGAGACTTGGAAGAGGTGCGCCGTGATATACTCGAATGCATCCTCGGGGGTTTCTCCGAGACTTGGAAGAGGTGCGCCGTGATATACTCGAATGCATCCTCGGGGGTTTCTCCGAGACTTGGAAGAGGTGCGCCGTGATATACTCGAATGCATCCTCGGGGGTTTCTCCGAGACTTGGAAGAGGTGCGCCGTGATATACTCGAATGCATCCTCGGGGGTTTCTCCGAGACTTGGAAGAGGTGCGCCGTGATATACTCGAATGCATCCTCGGGGGTTTCTCCGAGACTTGGAAGAGGTGCGCCGTGATATACTCGAATGCATCCTCGGGGGTTTCTCCGAGACTTGGAAGAGGTGCGCCGTGATATACTCGAATGCATCCTCGGGGGTTTCTCCGAGACTTGGAAGAGGTGCGCCGTGATATACTCGAATGCATCCTCGGGGGTTTCTCCGAGACTTGGAAGAGGTGCGCCGTGATATACTCGAATGCATCCTCGGGGGTTTCTCCGAGACTTGGAAGAGGTGCGCCGTGATATACTCGAATGCATCCTCGGGGGTTTCTCCGAGACAGGGCCAGCTCCGCCTCAGGCGCCTCTTCGGCCCGAAGTTATGCCACTCTGGGACTTGGCCATTGAGGCGCCTGGCCGTGTCCCAACACCCACTCCAACCAAACGGCGCCCTCTTGCTCCGCGCCGCATGATTGTTTGCAGCTATATAAGATGGTTCTCCGTTCAGGGTCCACCAACGTACATCTTCGCTTGAGTAGTTGACGTCAAAAAAACCTGAACAATTAACTCTTGCCACCTTTCGATATGGAAGGATGTTTGGATGTTCTCGTACTGCTCTCAATAGACCGCCTACCGTTTTGCACTAGCCTGACCCCTGCATATCTCTGACCCCTACACTTTACTGACCCCTACACTTTACTGACCCTACACTTTACTGACCCCTACACTTTACTGACTCCGAGGATCAAAAATCTATTTAGTGTTGAGGCCCGCACGCCGCGCTTTCTGGCCTGCATACAGAGCACACCCCGACCTCCCGACAAGTGCGCCCACCTGCGAGCCTCCCAGAACTCCTCTAGCTGCTATCCAGCACTCCTCCTGTGCGCCCCACCGTCATCACTCGAAACTGGCCCGCGCCCTGTGCAGTGTCCTCCTGTCCGGTCTATCCCATTGTGTCCCATTCTGTCCGCTCTGTCCCGTTCTGTCCCGTTCCGTCCGTTCAGTCCGTTCCGTCCGTTCAGTCCGTTCCGTCCGTTCTGGCCCCTCTGTCCCGTCCATCTACCCGCTCTGCCCACTGTCGCGTTCGGACACTCGCATCCACTTCTGCATCCAGCCCAACCCCAGATCCCTGCCTGTCTCCTGCCAGTCACCCCTCTATTCAGTCTCCTGTGCCCACACAGAAGTGACCGAATCCAATATCTCCCAGTCCCATATACTGGCCGTGTCCTACTGTCCCACACACTGGCCCCGACCCGCCGCCTCACGTGACCGCGGCCCGCTCATCCTCCGCCATGTCGCTGCCCCTTATACAACCCAACAAAAGAGCGCAGCTAGAAAAAGTCATCCGCGAGTTCCAGAGCGAGCTCGGAGCGCACTGGGAAAAGTACCATGAGTCGCTCACGCTCTTTCTCGTGGGCAAGCTCTCGCGGCCTGAATTGGTGCGCATCATCAAGCCGCTTCTCCACTCCGCAGACCTCGTCAAGTACCACAACAAACTCCTTCTACTCAATTTGGCCAACCTGGCGGTGCCCGGCGACTCCGGCGAGTTTCTGAGCGAAATCGCCATGTTCTGGAGCAAGTCGGGGCTGAAGAGCGGCGCCAAGAACAATGTCAAGAGCTCGCAGTACGAGAAGTTCAAGTCCAACATCATGGGCTTGCCCCTCAAGGAAAGACGACGCATCCGGCTGATCACCAAGGAGTCGGGCAAGAAAAACAAGCTTTCGGCGTTCGTCACGCTCACGCGCCAGGCGCTCTTGCCCAAGATCCCCATGATTCTGGACAAAGACCAGCAGCAGCTCCAGGTGAACAACTTGGTGTCGTGGCAGCAAGACGTGGTCAATGGCATCAATACTCCCGTGGCCACCACCAGCTATGAGTTGCCCGATTTGGACACCCTCCTGCGGCGCGTGCTCATGACCATGCGTGAGCACGGCCTAGTGGGGGGCTTGAGCCTGAAGACGCTTGAAATCATCTCGCTCGGCTTGGAGACCCACCTCAAGAACATCTTGGAGCTGGCCATTGATATCGTGCGCTACCGAGAAAAGAAGTATGCCAGCAACTCGTTTCTACTGCCTGGCGTTCCTAATGCCAACTCCAAGGTCCCCGTGTCGCTGCTACTGGAAGAGAGGCCCGCCGGGGCCCTGGATGTGGTACTCAGCGTGGAGGACTTGTACAACACCTTTGAGATGTTTCCGCATATGATCGAGCCTTGTGGACCCAAGATCCGTTTGTCGAGTGTCCTACTTAAAAATGACGATGAGCGCGACCCCAAGTTGCCGGAGCCCGAAGAGGTGGAAAGGAACGAGAAAAACGATGCCATGGGCACCTCCGACGAGCTCAAATGGATGCTCCACGACTTGATCACCACCTGACGAATCCGCCGGTTGGTCATGCCACCATCTATAAAACCTTCCGATTTATGAGACCGCATGTTATCGGCAATGATAGATATCAGCAATGGTATTTTGGGGAAACACCTGGCCAGCCATCCGGAAACATACCGTTGCTTCGCAATCCTCCCCCTCTTCAGCTGTTAGACATCTGCTCCCACCTAGATAGACTGCATCTGGGTGTTATGTATACTAGAGATCACACATGCTGCATGCAGTTGCGAAACCTGAGTCCTCTCCCTCCCAATCTCTCATGTCACACACATTCACAATTGTGCTGTGCAGGGTGATTTGCCGCAAGACGTCGATGACTTTCAGACCCTCAGCTGCCTGGGGCTCGGGAAAGCCGACGACATAGAGCGTACAAGTCCTTGTTGGTCCCTGCACAGAGAAGACCTGGAACGACGGTGTGGAATCACTCACTAGTCGCCCCAAGTCGGCCACACTTGCAATGTGCCTCTGTTCACTCACAACCCTGGATGCCTCCGCATCCAACTCCACAACGCCGTCGCCTAGTAAATCCACGAGGTTCCCCTCTTTTATCCCCACGCTTTGCAAGTATACCCGGTCACTGCTGGGGTCAAAACACTCGAAAATGGCCTTGTGGTCGGCTGGATGCCCCCAAAAGCGGAATAAGAGCGAACGCGTCCTTGAAATCTGAGCGCTCTCGTGGATCATCAAGTGCCACTCGGCTGGAATGTCCGAGTCGCTCACCAGAAGCGGGTGTTCGTCGCCCACAATCACCACCTTGGAAAATTTCCGACATGCCAGGCCCAAGGAGACTGTGGTGTAGTCGAATATGCTGAGTTTGGCCAAAAAACGCTCGGGAATAAGCAAAATATCGTACTTTTGTGTGTACGACATAATCAGGAACTCAAGCAAGCGGCGGTTGCCTTGGTATTGCTGGAACTTTGCGTTTTGCACTGAGAAGTCCGCCTTCGCTTGCCGGTACCGGGACTCTAGAGACCGCTGCAGGGCTAGGAGCTCATCCAAAGCCCGGCCTCCACTGGAAATTTGCGTTCGTAATGATAGCTCCTGAGCGTCGCAGGCCTGGCACTGCTTCAAACACTCTGCAAGGGCTTGTTCTGCCCGTTGGATGTCTCGTCCCACAGTCTCTTGTTGCTGGTGTAGTTTGGTCAAGTCAGCTGTCTTCAGTTGGAGAGTCTCCAGGAGGAGAGCCAAGTCGGCGCGTATATCCTCGAGACCGGGGTCGGACGATGCCGAGTTCTCCAATTCCCGGATCGCCGCATCGTTCTGTAGACGCTCGGCTTCAATTTGCATGCGCTTCTCCTCCAGAAACGCCTCGAGCTCCGCCCGCACAGCTTCCAATTCGGCCTGTAAGCGGCGCCGGGCCGCCAAGTCCTCGGTATCGTCGTGCTCGAGCTTGGCCTTGACCTCGTTCTCCACCTCGAACCTCGACTCACGCAAAAAGTCATCTCTTTGCAGGCGGATCTTCTTGAGCTTCTGCTCGATGTCATGTTCCTCACGCTCCACCTTTTTCGTGATCTGGTTCAGGAGATACTCAAAGCGGCCCTCGGACTCCAGAATGGTCTTCTCGAGCTCGTGCACCTCGGTTCTGAGCGCCTTGAATAGAAGCCGAAATTGCACCGTCTCCTCCTCTACCGCCGCCAACGCAGACTCCGCTTCGGCGATCTCCGCGTCGAGTTTGTCGTTTTCGTTCATCAACTCGTGCACGTATGCACTCTCGTCTTCGTGTACGCCCACCGTGGGCGAAGAGCCTCTGTATTTGGCCGGGCTCTTATCGTTTCTGCCGCTGGTAATGCGGGTCTTGAGGGTGAGGTTATTGTTAATGGACAAGAGCCTTTTGTACTTGTCAACGTTGGAGCCAGAGACCTCCAGGGTGAGGTCCTTTTGTGTCAGGTAGTTGGGGTCCGGCGGGTGGTTTTGATTCGAAGCATAGCTCGGGCCCGACATGTAGTCGAAGCCCGAGACGTGGTGAGACCCCGAATCCAAGTAGCTGGTGCTGAAGGCAGAAGACGGCGGCTCGGACGGCGTTTCGAAACTGAGCCTCTGTGTTAGCCCTCGGGCCTTTTCGGCGCCGGGCTTCAAGACCGGAATGAGGGAGCCCTGGTGGTTCATCTTGGAGCCTGGGGAGGTGACGATTTTGACCATTTGGAAGCCGGGGGATTTGCGGCGCCGTTTGGGGTTTGGGCTGTGGTTTTTTGGAGAAGGAATCTCGCTTAGCACGCGTCGGCGCTTTGTTTCAGACATGTTTCAGCTGGGGGTGGTGTTCGGGTGCACTATATTGGGGTGCTGGTGACGATTGCAGAATTTGGGGAGTGCAGCGTCCGGAACTGTCTCGAGCCGGTCGTGGGGTATGCCTTGGTGGCTGTCTCGGAGCCTGTCCTGGTGGCTGTCTTGGGGTCTCCCCAGATAACGGTCTCGGGTCTGCCCAGATGGCGGTCTCGGGTCTGCCCAGATGGTGGTCTCGGGTCTGCCCAGATGGCGGTCTCGGGGTCTTCCTTAGTGGCTGGCTCGGGTCAGGATTTTGATATACGTCTATCCCACTCTCGTTTCACCTTTTGCTTCGCCGCAAGTCTATCACGTCGTTCAGGCAATGTACCACAAGTGGCTCCGTTACCCTCCTGAGGCTTAATGGGTGGCCTCGCATGTGCGTGTATGCAGGCAAACATAAACAAGCGCGCTCGCGCTACAAAACTATCCCTTACTCCTGGAGCTTGTCAATGTGACTTCAGAAAAGAACCCAGATTGCTACGGTTGCTGAGGCTCCGTTCCCCGTGTTCATTTGATCTTCTGGCGATGTACTGCATCCAAGCACGGACCAGTTGCCTCCATGCAGGGCCTGCCTCAAGCTTTCCATAGCGCTTTACGATACACAGCGAATAACGCTTCAAGTCAAGGGTTCCCAGAAAAAAAAAAAAGGGCTAAGCACTTGGCCGAGGAATCATGCCATTGGATTTAGACTGTGAACCCGTGTTGAACTGGGCATCTGCTGATTTTGCATGCTCCATCTGTTGTCTTTGCGAAGCTGGCTTGCATCCATATTTACACTTTTACCATTCCTCCCATTATACCTAGTTTTTCCATTACAGCTGGTTTTTCCATTATACCTAGTTTGTCCATTATAGCTGGTTTTTCCATAATACCTAGTTTGTCCATTATAGCTGGTTCTTCCATTATAACTGGTTTGCCCAATATACCTGGTTTGTCCAATATACCTGGTTTGTTCAATATACCTGGTTTGTCCAATATACCTGGTTTGTTCAATATACCTGGTTTGTCCAATATACCTGGTTTGTCCAATATACCTGGTTTGTCCAATATACCTGGTTTGTTCAATATACCTGGTTTGTTCAATATACCTGGTTTTTCCAATATACCTGGTTTTCCAATATACCTACTCTGCCCATTATACACAATTTGCCCATTATACCCACCTTGCCGACTTCACACCTCCTTTGTGAAACCATGAATTCTGGTGATGATCTCCCGTGGGCTTCAGAAAATGGAGTCATTGCTTATGATATCATGCGGCTTTATCCCTGGTTGCGTGTCTTCCACCTGTGAAGGTACGCCGTTCCCCGTGCCTATGCAATTTTGGCGCCTACTGTTCTGCGATGCTTGCCCTCAGTACAGAGAAACCCTATTTGGTTTGGAAAGGTTATAGTCTTCATGGAGAGGTGTGCTTGAACGCCCTTATCACACAGTGGCAAATAGCCTTCTGGGTCGAGTCTCATGGTGGTGTGCATTCGAATTGACGGACCTGGTTGTGTGTGTGTTAAAGACAAAGAATTGAGCGTATGCTTTACGCATCGAGCTCAGTGAAAGGGTCTTGATAAGACCTTTACCCTGATTGATTCCCCTGCTCCGGCAACCGGTTACTTAAAGGGGCTGTGGCTAACGAAGGCCCACTCCAATACAAAGAGAGGGGCTGCTACTCGGCATCATCAGAGTATCAATTTACGCAGTGGCTGGACATGTGAGACTATCAACTAGCGCCAGGTCCACGAGAAACGTTATTTGTTTTGTTAGAGGACCCAAATACCTGAACAGCCGGTGCTTATTGGCAGTGTTTACATGCACGCGGTGTATCATTTGAGGAATCCGGTGATGATGTTGTGGTATTGTGTGATACTGGTGATACTCTGGTGCCTATTATCTCATAGATCCTGCTACCCGGACGCAGCAGCAGCTTCCTTGTGTACTCTGCGCTTATAACCTAAAGGAGACTGACTCAAGCCTGTTAGTGAACGCTTGAAATATGGCACTAAGTGGGGATACCAAGAGCTAAATACCTCGAGGACCAAACAATGTCGACAAGAGTCTTGACAGTGGCTGTTGACAGTGACTAGTGTTGAAAGTGACTAGTGTTGAAAGTGACTATTGACAGTGACTATTGTTGACAGCGATTACAAGAACATCGAGAACCAACAATATCAGGGCATTATCAGCCATCATGCATGGATCCAGTCTTGGCTCGTCGCACCAACACATGCTCTGAGGTTTCTCCAGGATCTAGCACCGAACGTGCATGCCTCAGTTTGCCGGATAATGCTACGATACGTCATGGAGCTCTGGGGATTTTTCCAACCCTCTCGAAACTTCACCCCTCGTCATAGACCAACCATGGGTCGAAATAGAGGTACATTTATGATGTGGAACAGGCCATTCATTAGTCAAGAGGGCTCTTATTCCTTGATACTCAGGCTTGAAGCCTTCCGTATCGTGTTGTGTTCCCCACACCAGGTACCAGGGGATTCTGTACATGGAAGAATCCCGATGGAGGCATGACTATACATTGACCAAGCTAATGGGAGACCAAGCTAATGGGAGCGGCACCACAGTGCCCTTAGAATAATTCTATGGCGTATGTACATGTTAGCTAAAGTCACGGGACTGCAAGTTGCGGGTCATTGCGGGTAGCGCGATGCGGATGCCGTCCAACTCCTTGGTCATCTTGACCTGGCACCCCAAGCGGGAGGTCTCGGTGAGGCCAAACGCCAAGTCCAACATGTCGTTCTCGTCGTCGTCCGGCTCGGCGATGGCGTCGTAGAACTCGGGGTCGATGATCACGTGACACGTCAGGCACGCGCACGACCCGCCGCACGCCCCCTCCATGTCCAAGTTGTAGTTCTGGGCAATGTCCAAGATGTTGTCGCCCTCCGCCACCTCGAACGTCTGCTGCAGCCCGTCCTTGGAGATGAAGGTCACGTGGAGCTCCTCGCCGTCCTTGGGCTTGTGGAGGTGGTTGTGCAGGAGCCCCGGGCTGCTGGAGAAGTAGCGGCTTCCTGCCACGCCCGGACGGTTCTCGTTGCCCGGGTTCGACCCGAAAAGCCCGCGGCTTGGCCCAAATAACCCGAGGCCCGCGTTGCCCCTTTGGTTGCTGTCCACCACCCAGGCTCCGCCCCATCCATGGGCCCGGCGGGTGGCGGCGGCGGGCGCGGATTGGGCATGAAGCAGGGCCCCTAGAGCCCGCGAAAGGCCCGCCACTGAAGCCGTCGTCTGGCAGTTTCCAAGGCCTCGTGTCACCGCCCCAACGGTGGCCGTTGCTAGTCTGTGCATGGCGAAAACGTAGCAGGATGTTTTTTCAGCTCATGATCTTTGCGCATCCAGGAATTGCGCGCCGCACGACTGCGCAGGGTGCACCGATGGTACAGTCCCAGGCCAGTGCTAGCACCGATGACGAAACACACTAGCAGGTCCTTGCTTTTGATTGGCTTTGTTTCATGCCCTTTTCCAAGCACTGCAATGCAATCACCTGACTGACCATCACGTGACATGTCCACAATCGTCTGCATATGTCCACGTTGTGCCCGCTGGTAATGTGGAAGTCCATTTAACCACCAATTCCGCCAGTCACAGACATGAACGGATCCGGAAGACTCCGTCTCCAGATATGACCAGATCCGGAAGCCTTGCACGTGGCTCCGTCTCACACAAGCATGAAAATGAACAGCGTGTACAGCTAAGTCGCCAACACGATGTTCAAACAATCATCCCATAGCAGCATCAGAGCATTAGGGCAACATAGCGTCAGAGAACCACGACATCAGAGTCATAAAATCACAGTATCAAAACAACATAGCGTCATAAAATCACAGTATCAAAACAACATAGCGTCAGAGAATCATAGCATCATAGAATCATAGCATCAAAGAGTCACAGTGTCAACGAACCACAGCATCAAAGTCACAGCATCAAAGTCACAGCATCAAAGTCACAGCATCAAAGTCACAGCATCAAAGTCATAGCATCAAAGTCACATCATCACCATCACAACATCACCATCACCATCACCATCACCATCACCATCACCATCACCATCACCATCACCATCACCATCACCATCACCATCACCATCACCGCATCCATCTCATCGCATCTCAGTACTCCGCTCTAAATCACCAGAACTTACTGGCCAACACCAAAAAAATAAGCAAGATTAAGACGCCGATGATCGCATAGCTGATGAACTTATTGGCAGTGATTCGCCGCGACATGGACTTCAAAGTCCGGATCGACTTGTCCACGTAGTTATCCGCAGCCAGCAACGTATTGCGCAGATTCAAAATCTGCTCTCTCTGCGCCCGCAAATCGTTCAAAATGTTGCCGCCAATACTTTCAGTCTCATTGGCAATGCGCTGGGACTCGCGGAGCCGGTCGGAGCTGCGCTCCAACGACGCGTTGGTCTGAAGGAGTTTCTTGCGCTGCTGGTCGTGAATGCCGTCTTGGCCGTCCACGTCGTCCCGATACCCTGCGCTGCCGCCGAATAGCTGGTGCCGGTTTTCCTGCTCCGTGACCTCTGCCAATTGGCGCTTGCTCTGCTCCACCTCTCCGCGGTACTGCCGGATCTTGGCATTGAACGAGGACCGGCTACTGGCGGGCATGTTCTGCACTTCAATGTTCATTTGATCGATGATTTCGCTGGCCTCGTCGAGGGCGCCCTGGATGGCCCGAGCGGCGCCCTGCTGGCCGGAGTTGGACTGGAGCTTGCTTTGGGCCTCCTGGATGGCAAGCTGGAAGTCTGCTTCGTATGTGCTGAAAAGGTCGCTCATAGCGACCAACCCCTGAGCGGCGCCGTGACAAGTAGCAACGTCACGTGATGTAGGAAGCACGTGCATGGAAGCATGTGCTGATTTGCACGTGTAACACAGAGTCACGTGATGGGTCCCCTCCCTGCGACGTCCCGGCAACTACGCACCGCTACAATCGGCTGTATTCTCACTTGCTTTCACTTACTATGAGCTTGGGAGCTCTACTACGCTTCTAAAACACACTAGGTGCTGTCAGACCCAATAGCGAGCCTAGTGCCTGGCCTCGAACTCATCGCCCTCGTCCTCGTCGGTCCGCGACTTGTACTTTTTGAACGCCTCGGTGATCTGGTCCACCAAATTGGAATCGTAGTTCTTCGAATCAATGGATCCCCGGGAATCAGTCGGCCGCAATGGCTCGCCCACCACGTCGGCAGTGACGTTCTGCATCTCGCCAAATTGGGAGACATTGGGCTTGGACGCGTCTGCCTCCTCGTCTTCGCCAAGATCAAGCGAGTGAATGGTCAAGTTCAACAACGACTTTCCACTTCTCCGGCGGATCAACTTTCCGGGGAAGGGGCCTGACTTGGGCGCAAACTGGCGGATGAGCTCTTCATCCTGGTTCTGCACATCATCTCGTTCAAAAGAGTGGACCGAGTTCCGCCTCTCGGGGTGAGGCACCTTGGGGGTCTTGGGTGTCCTGCAAGTCACACCATTGTCGTGGATCCATTTGGCCACTACCGCCGTCCAGCCACATTGGTGGGACGCTCCTAGACCGCGGCCAGTATCACCATCGAAATACTCGTAGAATGGCACGTAGTCCTTGAAATAGGGATCCTGGTCCTGCAACTGGTTCCCGCCATTACAGGCTCTGTTGCCGTCCACATCCGGCACAAACAAGTGGATTAACCTGTGCTGAACCTCTTGCGCACACTGGGCCAAATTGAGATAGTCTCCGGAGCCTTTAGGGCACTCCACCTTCAAGTCGTTGCCGTAGTAGAGGTAAAACCTCTGCAACGCTTCCACCAAGAGAAAGTTGACTGGGAACCAGATGGGGCCTCTCCAGTTGGAGTTGCCTCCGAACATTCCGGAGTCAGATTCCCCAGACAAGTATTTGACCTCGTACTTCTGCCCGTGCACATCCAACTCAAAGGGATTCTCTTCGTGGTACTTCGACAAGGACCGGATTCCGTATTCTGACAAGAACTCGTTTTCGTCCAACATCCGCTCCAAGATGGCTACCAACCGCTCTTTGTTCACCAAGGACAATAACAACCTCTCACCAACACCACGGTTGGACATGGATGCAATGTTTCTCTCTGCCACGTCCCTTCTATTCTCGATGAACCAGTCCAATCTTTTCTTGAAGGAGGGAAACTTGTTCAACAACTCAGGCTCCAACGTTAATGAAGCATACAACGGGATCAAGCCCACCAACGACCGGATGGGTAAGGACTGCGTGCGGTCACCAAAGTGAATAGCGTCGTAGTAGAATTTGTCGTTTTCGTCCCATAGAGACTGCTCAGTAGGGTCCTGGTTACCATCAGATGCACCTCGGTAAGACATGGCGTCAGCAATCAACAAAAAGTGCTCGAAGAACTTGGACGCAATATTCTCATACACCGGCCTCGACTTGGCCAACTCAAGTGCGATGTTCAACATTTGCAAACAGTAGAAAGCCATCCATCCCGTGGAGTCGGATTGCTGCAAGGTTCCGCCAGTAGGCAAAGGCTCAGATCTGTTGAAGACACCGATATTATCGAGCCCCAAGAACCCGCCTTCGAACAAATTGTTCCCGTCCAGGTCTTTTCGATTGACCCACCAGGTAAAATTGATCAAGAGTTTCTGGAAAACACTCTCCAAGAAATCCAAGTCCTCCACACCGTACATCTTCCTCTCGATTTTGAACACTCGGTAGGTAGCCCAGGCGTGCACAGGAGGGTTGACATCCGAGAAATTCCACTCGTACGCAGGCAACTGCCCATTGGGGTGCATGTACCACTCACGGGTCAACAAGGTTAATTGGTTCTTGGCGAACTCCGGGTCGATCATGGCAAACGGAATGCAGTGAAAGGCAGTGTCCCAGGCGGCGAAAAACGGATATTCCCACTTGTCGGGCAAAGACAACACATCATCAATGAAGAGATGCTTCCAGTCCTTGTTTCTTCCGTTTGCTCTGTTTTCCGGTGGAGGGGGCGTGTTGGGGTCTCCACTCGACCAGTAGGAATGCACAAAATGGTAGAATTGCTTTGTCCATAATAATCCAGCAAACGCTTGCCTTTGGACCTGTCTCAACTCATCGGAAAGAGGCAACGGGGTGACTTTCCAGTAAAAGGCATCGGCCTCGTCCTGACGCCTTCCAAAGACGTTATCGAACTCAAACTCGTCAATGTCCAGATGCTCCTTCGAAAGCTTGTATCTGATGGTGACGTAATCACCGGGAGCAACCCCGCCATCATGGTCAAACGAAAAGAGAGCAGCCGCCTTTGTACCCTCCTTTGCGGGGTTTACCGCGGACTCATCCTTGGCAACCACGTACTCATGGAAGGCGTTCTTGGTGTACTCAGAAGAATTCTTCTGGCCATACAACGCCTTCGCGTTCGTTTCGTTCTCGGTGAACAACAACTGAGGCTCCACGTCAGGCGAGTTCTCGTTGACGCCCGGGGCCGGTGCAAACACAAGGTAGCGCTTGCCGAATTTTGCGTGGTCCACCTCCACGGAATGGTCGTCCACGGCACGCAAGTGTGGTTTGCCCTTGACGCTCTCTTCGGTTCCCCAGGACCAGGTGTTTCTCAAAACCACATGAGGCAAGATGTGCAACGGAGCCGGGTCGGGGCCTCTGTTGTAGGCCGTGATCCGGAACAAGATCTCCTCGGGGTCATCGTCGGACTTGGCCACCTCGTGCACGACATCAAAATACCTGCCGTCATCAAAGATGCCGGTGTCGGTCAACTTGTACTCTTTTTCCAAGAGGGATCTCTTGCCACTCTCCTCGACCAATTGCTTGTATGGATATTTGGCATGGGGGTACTTGTACAAGAACTTGGTGTACAGGTGGGTGGGGGTGTTGTCCAAATAGTAGTAGAGGTCCTTGACGTCCTCACCGTGGTTTCCTTGCGAGTTGGTCACGCCAAACAACTTCTCCTTCAAGATGTCATCCTGGCCGTTCCAGAGCGCCATGGACAAATTGACCAATTGATGGGTGTCACAAAAGCCTCCCAATCCGTCCTCACCCCAGCGGTAGGTCCTGTAGCGGGAATCATCGAAGGAAAAGTCGTCCCAGGCGCTGCCGGAGGCGGAATAGTCTTCACGAACCGTGGCCCACTGGCGCTCGCTCAAATAGGTTCCCCAGCGCTTGTGGTACTTGGAGCGTTGCTTGTTTTCATAGAGCCTTCGCTCTTCGGCGGTAAGGAGGTCGAGGAAATGTTCTGTCATTTCCGGGTGGCTGGAAAAATGGGCGGCGGCACGAGGGGCGTACTTATAAGGAGCGGCGGGCGCCCGGCGTGTGTGCAGGCCCCGCTGTAGAGACGTGGCTTGCTGCTCGAGGTGTTGGGCTGCGCGGAATACTGCTATGTGCACGCCCGCAGATGGTACTGCAGATAGCACGCACCTTGCCTGGGCCCCGGGCGCCACTGAGACCAAGGTGGATCACACCAGGACGTAGGCACTGGGGTGCCGCTCGAAACGGGAGTGAAACTGGTCGACGTTGATCCATTGCGGAATTGGTTTGAGTCCACAATTCAAGCCTGTTAGTGTCTCTGACGGCCACTGCCTTTCGAACACAAGGGAGACGGATTTTTGCGCTTGAGCTGTCCCTGGAACCGCGCAGGGCTCATAAGATGCTATATCCAAGCGAAAAAAGGCCACATCCCAATGGAACAGTCCTCTCTGAGAATGGACTATTGCCAGCGGTTTCAGTGAAAGGCTTGGTAGTATCAGCCTGGCGGTCGGGTTTCTGGAAAAACACCCCCTAGAAAATGGACGCCAAGATGGTCCCGATTGGCTGGGTGCTAATCCTTTGTCCCCACATAGAGCCGACTAAATGTTGCAAAAGAGCGTTTCCTCGATACTTTTGCCGGAGTCGGCATTCGAGGGAGACTGGGTGGCAAAATCGACTTGTGAGTTGAGAACAAGGGGCACTCCCAAAGATTCAAAGCGGCGGATGCCTCCGTAATGGATTTGATGAATTTCCATCGATCGAGGCAGGAAGCAGCTCCTTTTATGTTTCGCGGCGCCAGTGGTTGCAAAACGGTTTCTGCTACTCCTGGCACGGATATGCATAGACGGCATAACAAGGGTGACGCGTGACCATAGTTTCACGTCCAGCGTCAAATAGTGCCGCCAGAGTCAAGCATCCCGACGCGTTACATGCAGACAGCCAATAAGATGACTGGACCACAGGGCGGCAGCAGAGTGTGCAGGCTAAGGGAAAACCGACGCCTTAATGTTTCAACCGGAGCTCTGGAAATTCCTGCATTTCGAAGTGCAAAGCCGTATGCAATCATGAAGACACTGCTACCCCCACTTTATTGCAGTCCTGCATACAGCACCGGGCAGCTTCTGTTCGTAATATGGACAATCGGCGTGTCGCATCGGCGTGTCCTACCATTGGCTTGTGCTGATGGTTAAGGAGACCGCGCATACGTATCATTGCGTTTACAGTGGCGTAATCCTAAGCCCCAAGCCCACTGCTATGTGCAGGCACGCTTCGAGATATAAAAGGAGCGAGTTCCCCCGCTCATAGAGGTTTCAAAAATTTCCCGGTGGCGAGACATACCCGGCTGCACTAAATGCTGAACCCTTAAAATACACCTTCAGTGATTCAATAACTGAATTGCTGGATCCTGGTGCCGCCGTTTCTGTGTACTAGAAGATTCCAGATGAGCCTCTTAGAGTCGAGGGGCTGCCTCCCTGGAGGGTTGATGAAAAGCGGATGGCGAGGTTGATGCGGAACTGGGTTTACTGTCACAGGCTGTGCACGGATGTCTGTCAGATCAACGCCAGCAACCCTTACCCATCGAAAGTATTCAGCCGAGCTTATTATGACTGAAACACGCACATTTGTTAAACCAAGAGATCATGGTTGTCGTGAGCACGTGGCCCGCGGGTTGTATGCAGTCCCAAGAGACACTATCACTGAAACACACTCGAGAGCGAGCAAAGATGCGTCAGTTGCCCTTTACAGAGGCAATGAGATAGTGTGCGGGCGGTAGACTTGTATGTGGCACGTTGACCTGTACATGAACTCTGAGCTACCTTCGCAATGGTCCCGCCCCGCCTCATTGGTTGCCTGCATACAACACTTGGGCGAGGTGTTTAGGATGGTACGGGCCAAATTATGCACTGGTGGACACACGGCACCTTTAACTACCTCTTGATATAACCAGGTGCTATAACTTCCTGCATTATATACTGTCTAGGTCGCTTCAAACACCACAATTAAACAACATCAGATACTAGGCGTGATAGCCTGAATTGTGGCGGGCAACTCTGGCCAAAATACGACCATGGGGTATTTCGATAAAAGCGGCTTTTATGTATCCAGCGAATGCAAAAGCAGTAAGTAGCTATCTAATTTTGTGCCCGCTGCATCGCATACAACTTTTAACGAGCGGCCCGTGGAGTTTGCTGAGCTCCTTTTGAGATGACAGGCACCAGAAAGAGTTGGAAAATGAATCTGTGGATGAATTTCGAAGAAAAGCAGTGACACAAAAATCCAGCGGCATTTGTAGATATAGCAGGGCGGATATAGCAGGACAGATTTCATCGCACAGGAGGGAAACGGAGACGGATACAATCAATGCATCTGTATCAAGGACTGACGGGGTTCGTACTTGTGTTTCAAGAATGGAGAGGCCGGCACTTGCGTATGTATCATGACGAGGGGCCGGATTGTGTATCAAGACGAGGGGCCGGATTGTGTATCAAGACGAGGGGCCGGACTTGTGTATCAAGACGAGGGGCCGGACTTGTGTTTCAAGAATTGATTGGACGCCCGATTAGTATAAGACCTGACGGAGGCCTATTTTCGGGCTCTTAAAGAGCAGTCATGTGAACACGATCTGGTGATGCTCCCATTGCTGATGATCATAGGCATAAGGCAATGAAGATCTTTCGCTCATGGTGAATAGGATTGGCGGACCTTCGAAAACAGCAATTAGCGATAGCTATGGGTCTGTACGCCCAGCACGAAGAGTAGTTAATCATGAGCCAGGTGGAGCTGTACATAGGCATGAAGAGGGTGTATTGGGAGCCACGGTGAGGTCGAGGCATTTCCCTTCCAAAGAACAAAAAAGCAGCCAGGACGTGATGACATCGAGGAGTCTGGAAGCGTATTGGTATGTTGAAAGCCATGGATCAAAAACGCAGCCAAATCTGTATCTGATGGGGCACATCAGGGTCGTAAAGAACGACTGCCTAAAAACGATTTTTTTGTCCAATAGAAACGAGAACAGTCGCTAGTTGATATGGCTCGGATAGCTTTCTCGGGCCTGAGAAGCGTTTTCGGCCAACCAACTATGGTTTCTGGACAGACTCAACTAAGACATCCAAACCCCTCTCGGCCGTAGAAATGAACGGGACCACCCAAAGGAATGAGGGCGTCGTTAGACGCCATAATGGATGGTCTAAAAAGCGTCAACCAAGAGCTCGCGGAATAGTTTCAGAAAGTGGCCTTTACTAGCCTGGCTGCATGGAAATAATCGGACGAAACAAGAGTGAAACATGATGGGCCACCGCCTTGGGTATTTGGCAAAACACAGCCGAAACGAAAGCAATCTCCCCAGGTATAAGCCTAGCCGAGCCTCAGGAGACACGGCAGGCGTGGTTGATGGTAGTAAAAGGGGGTGACGTGGCGGCGCGAAAGAAGTAGTAGGTCATTTCCAGGCAGACTGCTCTGCTTAGCCACATGTCAGCCATAAAGCGACTTTATGGACAGAATGCGGGACACTTCAGTCTAGAAGACTAAAAGTACAAGGGCAACGAGGCTTGGGCGGTTTGTCGCACCGAAGAACCAGGGAACTTCCGTCCGGAGCACGGTGCCCGGACATTTCCCGTTTGGGCGAGGTGCACTCGAGGCCTTGACGGCAGACGCACTTCGGAGGTGCATTGACATCCACCTCGAATGCATCTCGCCCAAACGGGAAAAGTCCGGGCACCGTGCTCCGAACGGAAGTCCCCGGATATTTCGGTGCGGTGTGTGGCTCATCATCCCACGCGGACTAATTCGGCGCGACCGGCTACCGCTAGGGAACCAACTACATCCAGCATCGAGTCTAAATTGACCGTTCCTGCACCACTGACTAGCTATACACACTCCACTATGCCATACGCCTAAAATACTGTCACCTGCTCTATATCAGCCTCAAACACTATTCTGCTCTATATCGGCCTGGCGCGTGCCGGGACTGAAACGCTCGGTGCACGGTTTAGCGCGCGCTGACGCCCGCATCTGGGGCAGGACCTCTTGCAGCCCCACACCGAGAGCCGTACAAGGCCCGCATCGGTCGCCGCCTTGACCAGGTGGGCACATTTGGAAAAAGTGGCGAGTGTCCAGCCAATGCAGAAGCATCCGGTGCAGGGGCCAGGGCTCCTGGCAGCTGCTCGGTCCAAGCTTCTCCGCAGCTTGGGTGCACTTTTCTTTTTCAACGGTTACGTAATTTCACCGCCGCGTTTCTTTTTCTGCACCTTGTGCATACCCACTATAGATACACGGCACGTTTTTCGGCTCATCTCATGCCCCCGGATCCCAGCTGCATTGGGTATATAAACCGCCCGTGCCAGCTCCTTACAGCCACGATTGTTTTCGCATCCCTACTACATTTCTTCAGTCGCCACCCACAACTACCTATTTCAATGACACAGTCGCAGTTTTCCACCTTGATCAAGCCCGACCAGGACGCCGCTGCGGTCCCCTTCCCAGCACCCAAAATCAACGGGACCGTGTTGGACCGTTTCAAGATGAACGGCAAAGTCACCGTCATCACCGGAGCCGCAGGTGCCATTGGAGGCGCCCTTGCTGAGGCGTTCGCCCAGGTGGGGCTGCACGTGGCCATCATGGACTTCAAGTACGACCCCAAACTCGACGAGAAGCTCCTGTCGACGTATGGAATCAAGGCCAAGTCTTACCAGGTGGACGTGACCGACTACACGCAAGTGGAGAACGTGATCAAGCAGATTGTGGGAGACTTTGGCACCATCGACACGTTTGTTGCCAACGCCGGCGTGGTGTGGACCACGGGCACCATTCTCAACGCAGAATCCACGGCCGAGCAGTGGCGGCGTGTGTTCGACGTCAACGTTCACGGCGTGTTCAACTGCTCCAAGGTGGTGGGCGAGGTGTTCAAGAAGAACGGGCACGGCTCGTTGATCATGACTGCGTCCATGAGCGCGCACATCACCAACGTGCCCAACTACCAAACGTGCTACAACGCATCCAAGGCCGCGGTGTTGCACATGGCCAAGGGCTTGGCCGTGGAGTTTGCTGGCTTCGCACGTGTCAACACCGTGTCGCCGGGCTACACTGACACGCCGTTGTCCAGCTTCGTGCCCACGGAGCAGAGGGCCAAGTGGTGGGGCTTGACGCCCATGGGACGCGAGGCTTTGCCTGAAGAGTTGGCCGGTGCCTACTTGTACTTGGCTAGCGACTTGGCCACTTTCACCACTGGAACCGACATTCGCGTCGACGGTGGTTACTGCGCTGTCTAGAGAGCAGCGCGAGTGCTGACGATGATTTATAGATGTTAGATATAGAGTTATAGAGACTTTCGATCGGTATTGATGTGTACAGAGGCTCTGAATGGCCGACGGGCTTTCATGTTCGTTGGCTTCAGGATTTGCAATCCTTGGGGAGCATGACCGCAAGAGGAATCCCTTTGGATACGGTCTTGCAGGCACCGGTGGGCTACGGCCCCCTTTAGCCATATATATATATTATATACTTTTTGATTCAAATCTTATATTACATTATCAATTTAAACAGATAACTTTTTCTATCCAACCTAATAAATATACTACTTTAAGAAAGAGGTACCTAAATAGGAAGTATGCGCGCGGGCTCATAACCCGCTCCGCATTAAGAAGAATTTTTAATATTACATCACTACAATATGGCCCCTCATGTAATTTAAACCTCCTCATATAACATTGTTATTTGTTGTTATATATTAAAGTATAATATATTTACTATAATTACGTCTAAGATTAGACATCATTACCAATATGTTTAAGATGTAACAATTTAAAAAAATTATATAAAAAATCAAGAAAAACTCCTGAACAAAATTTATCCTCTTAAAAAATTAAATTAGAAGAATTAAGTTCAATATTAAAATCTAAAAAAGGTTTATGGCATAAATATTTTGAGGGTCATATCATAGACAAATCTATAAGATCTGTAATAACTCCTGACCCATCTTTACCATTGGACACTGTATTAATACCACTAGAATCTAATAGCTTATATATAAGAAAATCAACTGTGGATTCAGAAGAATTTAAAAAATCTCGTAATACAAACTTAGGTTCTTTAGATGACACTTTAGATAACAGTAAAAATGGAACAATTCAAGATGATAATAGCTGGTCCTAAAATGTATGCTCACGAGGACTTAAACAAAGATGATGATGTAGAAATAAAATTAAGCTGTAAAGGTGTAGCAAAAGATATGCTAAATGTTGAACATCTAGAACTGTTAATGTCTGATAAAGAATTAGCTTACGAATTCAATATTTTTAGAAGAAGATTAGTAGGAGTAAAAACAATGGATATATTAAAAAATATAACTCAAACTTATTTGCTTTTTATTGTATTTTATTGTTTTATTGTTTTATTGTTTTATTGTTTTATTGTTTTATTGTTTTATTGTTTTATTGTTTTATTGTTTTATTGTTTTTGTTATGTTCTTTTGTAGTTGTTTTCAGCGTCAAGTACTCAAGAGAAGGTGTATTCGTTGATGATACCTAAAAAAGGGGGATCATCTTAACTTATATAGATAAAAACTGGCCCGGCCCGCATGAGGCGTCGGACGCCTCATGGCGAGGTGCCGGCCTGATTGCGCCATTTCCAGCCGGAGTGGGGGCACGATGGCGCCATAATTGGTCGGAGTGGGGTGTTATACACGTTCGGGCTGCCTTAGGCGTCCCGATAAGTCCTGGTCTAGCTTATCTAGACCAATGGCGCCTTGAAGTGGGTATTGGTCCTGCATCTAAGAAAACCACGACGTTGCATTCGGGTAAAACCACGGCGCTACATCGGATAAGATGCAGCAGGTGCCCTCTCGTCTGAGTCTCAGAGATAGTCGGTCGGGATAGCGCCCGTCTCTCTCCAAGTGGGGGTAACCATGGCGTCCACTTGTAGCGTACGTCGCAGGTAAATTTGGTATCCATGGGTAGCGCGCTACCCATGGTGGATCTAACAAGATATTTTTTTTTTTATATAGCAGGCCGATAATAATTTTATTTTTTATAATTGGCATTTTTTCATATAAATCTTTAAATGATTTAATAGAAACTTCTAAAGCTAATTTAGATACAGTATATATACATATCTTAATCTTTCAACTATATATTGTTAGACTCCCCATGGGTAGTGTGCCAATCCTTCTCGGCCAGGACTTTTGGCGGGATTACCAAATCCTCTGCCAACCAGGTGTACGCTTTGAGTACAACTCGTT
>NKZP01001191.1:0-20770 GCA_002370765.1 Metschnikowia similis
CAGAAACATCCGATTACTTCGAATGTACGTTTCTTTTGGATTCTGGATCTAGCGCACATCTTGTTTCCGACCGATCATTACGTTCCAACTTCGTGTCGGCTGAAATGTCCCATTTTGAAGCTGTAAACGGGACATCCCTACATGTCCAAGGGTACGGTCTCCTTACCCTTCGTTTTACGCCAATTCATCACTTGGTATTTCAGAAAGTCTATTACGCTCCTCTGTTACGCTTCAATGTTCTCTCGCTTCTTGATTGGGTTCTGAGGATTCAAGTGAAGTCTCACTTGAATCAACGCTAGAAGTATTTCTTGTGGGTCTGGAATTGGTGGACACTCTTGGCATGTCTCACCTCCGTAGTTTATCTGATTACTTTTATAAGCTTGGGGGATCCCACTCCTTTTATAGTATTGGAGTGGGCCTTCAACAACTCAGGAGGACATGGATTAGGCCACCTTGTAAGCATCCGTATTGGTATACTTTGATAACAAAGTGCGCGCTCAATCCTTGACACTCAACACTCCCTCTTAAGGGCTATCTCCAATACTTCCTAGTCCACGTAGATAGTAGAACGGTTGCCTTGCAAGTGCTTTCGTGAAGACATCAGCAATGTTCTCTTTTGTGTGAACATAGTCAATATTGATATCGCCATTCCTATAGCACTCTCTCACGAATTCCACTTTGACACAGATGTGCTTAGATCCATCATAATGCTTATTTCCTTTTATAATAAAATAAAAGTGCATGATTTCATTCCACCAATAGAATAAAGTAGGAATGTGTATATGAAGGTAACAAATGAATAGCCCAAGATGTCTCTCTTGAGCACAAGAGGGACTATGGTATTCACTAAGAATACAAGTATTCATGTGGGAGGAAGTACAAAGGGTTCTGTATATGAGATGTAATGATTTTAGGGGTGAAATACTTAAAAAACGTATACAGAGAAGTGTACCAGTTATTAATCGTTAATTTATAGTGCTGATTTAGGAATAAAGGATCACCCCGAGAAGCGGGGTGTTTATAAGGTATTGGTAAAGTAATTGATCCAATTTCAGTAATAACATTGCTATAGATTCGGAGGGAAAACTTTATGCTATTCAACAATGGCATATAATCTAACATAAACAATTTGTTGTTTCTAGGGAACGGAATTCAGAATTTAAAACTGGCACTTTTGGTTTGATCTTTCAAACATAAAATAAGTCATATACTGATATCTCAGTTTCAGAATTTATTAGCTCGATCCTTCCAGTTATTATGAAACGTCAGCCTATAATAGACACATTACGTCGGGCTTCGCCGGCACATTTCTCAAGATAAAGGTTAAATGAAGAGAAAGTGTAAAGAAAATGTAATGTATAAATGCTGATCGGTTCTTGTGGAGACTTTTTAACGTCGATTACTTAAGTTGGTGTCGAAGAATCCTAAAACAAGGCGGGGGCATGGCAGCGCTTTCGGGTGCTGTCCAGGGTAGTACCTTCGAGTCTCTCTAACCCACGATGACCTACTTTTTACCAGCTTTGCCGGGGCCCTGGGTCCCTTTGAACATTTCCCATTGTGAACTGGCTGCTGCTGGCATCCAGGAGTTTTTACCCATCATTGACATTCCATCAACCTGCTTTGAACGCCCTACTCTCGTGCTAGGCTCTGGCTCAGGCCGGAGTGAGGCCGTGATTAGGGGGTGATTAAGGGCTTTGCTCTTGACTTTCCCAATCACCAGAAGCCGGGCCACTAGCGGGTGGATTTCGGTCTGCCGGTTGGTGTGCCTGGGTACCTGATGATACTTATCAGTTGTTTTCGGCCAGTCCATCTGTCTGTCTTTGCCGACAGTGCCTCTGTCTTTGCCGACAGTCCATCTGTCTGTCTTTACCGACAGTGCCTCTGTCTTTGCCCACAGTCCATCTGTCTGAATTTTTGCCCACAGTCCATCTGTCTGTATTTTTGCCGACAGTGCATCTGACACTCTACTCAGACTGCTTGCCAGTCTACTTGCTTGGCTATAGGCCAATACGATGAATGCGCGGTTGGGACTTTTGTCTCAGTCTGCTGTTTTTTCCTCCATCACACCCGATAAACCTGCGGCTTCGGCTGCACGTAGTTACCCTTCTTTAATACCCCTTACTTGGAGTTTTGACCAAAGTTGCTTTGCAAACCCGGTTTTCTCCATGCCCCACGTTTATGGATTACTCAAATAGTCTGCAAATGCACATCCATCCATCCAACGGGGATCAATAGCTTTGATAAAACGGGCCGCGTCGCATGAGGCGTGGACCACCTTCACTCGCCATGAGGGCACGATGGCGCCATCTTGGTTCGAAATGGAGTGTTGGGACTCGGTGCAGACGCCTTAATGCCCCAAAAAGTCCCAATCGGGCTTCTCCGTAGGCCAAAGTGGCGCCTGGGGCCGGTGTCCTGCACCTGGGAAAACCCGCTGCACCGATACAGCTGGTGCCGCCTCGCCTAAGTCTCGGCCCGTCAGGATTGGACACGCCTCTGCAGGTGGAGCATCGGCGACCTCTGCAAGCGCACGTCCATGTTAATTGGGCATCGATCTGAACAAACCAAAAGAGACAATAATGGATTTGATAAAGATGATCCTTAATGACAGGCACCGCGGATTGTGGGGTCAATTCCATGTAACTCTTCAAGATTTCAGAAGAAGTGTCCAAGTGGCCCTTCGCCTCCGAGTCGAACGCCTGTGGCCCGAACACGTATACGGGGTTGACGAAGTTGATTTTGTAGCTGGGCTTCTCCTGGACCACAGAGTCCCACGCAGCCTTTTCGGCAAACTTCTNACCACAGAGTCCCACGCAGCCTTTTCGGCAAACTTCTTTTGGACCCAAAGTAGTCGCCAAAAGTGTTTTTCAAGGCTTGCTCCCAGGTGATGGGATTCCACGACTCCTCAGTGCTGGTGTAAGTGGGGTCGTCGCTGTGGGTGAAATCACCCATGGCTGCGTAAAACGACGTCACCACCACGTTTTTGATTTGAGGGCCGTACTCCTTGATAGCCTGTAATGCATTCTTGGTTCCGTCAATAGCCGGCCAGATAAGTTCCTTTTCAATGTCCGTGACGTTCAACCTGAGCGGAGATGCGTTGTGCAAGAACACCAGCACCTCGGGGTGCTTCTTCAAGGCATCGTCGAAGGCACCTTTCGTGCCGATCTCTGGCACCACTTCGTAAGAGAACCCATCGTTAATACACAGTTTCGGGGCAATGGTGAAATCACTGAAATCACTGAATCGAATCACGGAATCCATTCAGGCAAGTTGAAACCCATGTACAAACACAGCTCAAGCATGAAGTGAAAATGACCAATTGAGGCACACGGAAGAAATCAACAATTCAAACCAACTGAACCTTTAAAACCGCAAACTTGCATTATCTCAGACTCAGCAGCAACACAGCATCGTTTCATGGATGAGAAGTTCATGTCAAACACGTGGAAACAGAGGGGCAACGAAACAACAACAAGCTCATGAGCTCTATGAAATTGATGAGAAAAGGGAGACAAACCACAACGAAGATCAGACGAAACAGGTTCCACCAGAGATGCAAAAAGCACTACGTCACTCTTCAACTCTGCGGTGCACAAATAAGCTTCGGAATCAGTAGTGGTTTCTGGAGACTCGCGATATGCCGAGCTTCCCGTGCCGTTTGATGGCTTTTTTCGCAAGAGTCCTTTCAAAGCAATTCGAGTGTGGCCACCCCGTGTGGATCCAGGCTGAGCCGCAGGATACGACAAGTCCGCCACTCGGGGATGCTGGACTGGTCGTGAAGTCAGTTTATTGCGTTTCATCCATTCAATCCGTCGGAAAGCTGTCCCGTGAAACCGGCTGATTTCGATTCGCGTTGGCCAGACCCTTTATAACACTGGTGTTTCTCATTCAATTGACCGGGTTATGACCTGGGGAGTCGTGACCACAATTTCCGGCTTGGATCAACCAAAGTCCACACATATCTTCATGATACATGCCTGTGTTATTCGAGGTCGCATCCCACTGACCATTAGTCCTCGGTCACTCTATGGTCCTCCAACACACCCATGTATGACGCAGAACAGGAAGTATCCTTGCAGGTTACGAGCCCTGCCCGTGTCGATGTTAAGAAACCTCTTGGCTCCGCCTTCAAGGTCCTGCAACATTTCCTTAGCTCTAGACACATATTCCCAAGCACAAGCAGATCATGCATAAAAACGTCGGAATTTATCCTTTTGCACTAAATGCATGGCTTTTTAGCCCGCTCGAAACCCTTTTTTCCAATTGAGCCATTTATCGCTTCGTTCCTCGCGAATGACCCAGAGATTTGTTGAGTTCCAAGACATATTTTCCCTTACGACCACTTCCAGAATTCAAGGGGACCCAGGGGTTTGATTCATGATGTCTTCCACGAGCTTCCCGTTTAGAAAAGCTGTTTTCCCATTTGATGTATTATCATTTTGTGACTAGTGGCAGAAGTATCCTTGGACTTTCAAGAGTAACACACGAGCAAAGATATCACCGTAGTGCACCCCTTTCACTCGATTGTAGCCTTTTGCTACAACCAAAGGTTCCACCGGGCCCTCGTGCCCCGGCTCTTGCAAGGCACTGCTGTGCCGCCCAGCCCACTGCGTCCCGTTTCCTGCATGTAGCGGCCCATTGACCCTGTTTGGGTCGAGAGTGCACATAACACGGCCATCATTTTCGAAATTTGGCCTCATGCATCAATTCGCCATGATCAATAATGGACCCTAGGAACCCGGCCATGTGTTCATCCTGACGAGCTTGCGTTGGTGTACTGTGTTGGGGCCCTCTTGACTGCCGTGACCAACTTGGTAGGCGGCGCGCCAAATGTGGATGGACGTAGAGCTTCATCGAAGAATGTGGTGGGCCCAATGGCCGTTTTAGGCCAAGACACCATGGGACCCAAACGTGATGCGCCAATTCAGGGCTCGGTCTTTGGCCTCCCAACACTGCGCGGGCGGCGGGCGGTAGTCATGTGGCGCTTCTGTGGGGAAGTCAGAGGGCATCACGGCGCGAGGCGCGAAACGGAGCGGCCCCCCGGGGCGGGGCCGCACCCGTGCACCGTACCGCACCCGTGCACCGCGCCCAATCATGGCACGCGAATATCTCTTCCCTGGATGCCTCCTGCACACACCCGCTCCAATTGCATCCTCTATTTTTCAGCCGAGTCCAGGGCATACCTCTCAAGAGCCTGCCTTTTCCGCTTTGTCCGTCTGTGGCCCGTCCCTTAGCATCCTTAGAAGTCCCCATATCCTGCACCACAGCCCGCCTCCTGGCCACTTGCCGAACTCCCCAACGCCCAGCGCCCGTGCCTGTGCCCCACTCCGCCATACACAATACTCCACCATGCTTAGAGCCACGCTGAGGAATAAAGTGACTTCGTCCATCTTCACATCCACGTTTGCCATTTGCTTTCTTTTGGTGGGCGCCAACTCCGTGCTCCCGTGCCCGGTGGATGCCGTCCACGGAAACGAGGCTGTAGTGGACGAGCGCCTCAAGCGGAAGCTTGAAGGGGGCCGGTCATGAAGTCCCAGTGCCTGAAGAGGCGTTTCTGATTGGCGCCTATCCAATGGATCCGATTTGCCCACACAAAAAGACGCTTCTTTGCTGCTAGTTGTGAAGTGCCTCAAAGCAGACAGTATGACCGGCTTGTGGTTTGCATGGTGGCATCAGCGGCTCAATAGCGGCTTCAAAGGCTGATTGCTTCCCGCGGGTCAACTGCTGGACCCCAAGAATGTCGCGTGTTCCCTGGCCCCGTTGCAGACTTATCAAGCCCTTGAAAGCACCCAAGCTGACCATACATTGACCGGAGTTGCCACGAGCAAGCAATGCCAATCCAATTGCCAAAATATCCAGCATATTCATCTCACATTCATCTCATATTCATCTCATATTCGCCATAGGCGGTGGCTTCATGCCGCCGCTAGAAACAACCAAATAGTCACGGTACAATACCACGTCAAGTTCAAAATCTCAACAGCAAGGCCAGCGGCCCCAAACACTGAGCACTGATGCAACTCTCAAGCATCCGGCACTATCCTTCGCCAACACTGGCTTGAATACCGCGAAGCAGTGCAGCGTGGGGTCTGAGGCTTCGTCGCCGCACGCGTCGGCGTGCGCTGCCCATAATCTTTCTCGCGGAGATGTGATCAGATAATGTAGAGTAGAGGAGTAGAAGGTAGAGATGGAGTACGAGTCCGAAAGCACTGAGTATAGAGAGTAGAGCAGTGGGTATGAGTAAGGTATAATTCAGTACAAGAGAAGTCTCAGTTCTCTTGTGATACACCCTCTCCATTTATCCAAATTGTGACTTCAGCAGGTGACGTCGCCGCTCTCCATTAGCCTCTGGGACTCTTTACTCCACGTTTGATCAATATGAGTATGGAGTTTGGACTTCAATGCAGAGGATCTCATAGGATGGAATACTTGAACTCATAGGATGGAACCATATGAGATATGGTACAACCCACCAGCACACAGATACCAGACGATAATATTCGAGAGAGCACCTTGTGCTCCTGCCAGAATCAAGGTAGCCTTGATTGGCTTGACCCGACTTGACAAGAATGTCTAACTCGTCAGGACTTCAGAGACTAGAAAACGTCCCACACTTGATTGACTCCACGACTCTGGCTCCCCTCTCGATTGCCTGCACAAGCCAGGCTCGGCGATATTCGACTCGGCGATATTCGGGGTTTCTTGATTTCTGTTGACTTGCAAATCTTCAGTCAATTCTGTCATGCAGGTGCCAGAACTCCCAACCAATCACCATGGCGTGATTCCTGGCATGTTGACCTCGCCATCACTCACCATAAATGCTGCTTCAGCCACCTTATCAGATTAACCCCGGTTCACATGCAAGTTTTGCATGGAATATCGAAAAAGGAGTCGTTTCAACCCTGGAGGCATTATTCTTGGGCACCGGTGCTCCGGGATTGCAATTAATGCTTTCAATCTCACTCCATTCTGAGATGCGTGGACTCTGTTCAGGAACTTTCCGGCGAGAAGCTCATGGATTGCAATCGATCTGACCAAAGGATTCAATTGTCCTGTGATTAAAGTGATCAGAACTCCATTGCTCGGTCACCCAAAACATCGCAACAGACCAGAAGGTACTCTCTGAACACGTCACGACAAGCACCACCTATCATCAAAACGGGCGAGTTCCTTCCTGAAACGTCAGAATATGCCTCATACGAAGATAAGCCATGGGATGGGGAAACGAGCCATAACCACCGACCATGACAGGCCGACAGAACGGTGATGGTTGTAAACGTCTAATGGTCAAGGCACATTGTGCATCAGGCGAAACTCAGATGTATTGACGAAGTCCACAACGAAGATCCCATTTCAAGCGACGTCTGTTGGTATTTTGGTGGAGACCTTCACAACAGCGTGAGGGCCAAGGATCGAGAAGGCGCATAAATGTTGATGCGCTTAGGGAACATGCATGAACACGTTCCCTATCGGTTCGGTGAATGATCATGGCTAGCTGCTTACTGACTTCATAGAAGCAGCCAACCATACCCCAGGTGGGCCATCAAACGTCTTGCCGAAACCGAAGCTATTCCAATGCATCGACGATCAGGGTGTCCATAATCATCTTCACAATACAAGATGTGACATCTGAACATCAACCACTGAACACTCGTCCGTGGTTAATTTATGGTCCTCCAAGCTCCCCTAAAGATATAATGCAGTAGGTATAATGCAGTATAACGTAAGGTAATGAAAGCCTGAAAGTTGGGTCGTAGAAAGCACTATAATGCAGTATGCTGGATTGGGTCCTTGTCTAGCACTCTTGCTTTCTTGTTTCTTTTCGGATATGTTTTCGGAGAATGCATAGTCACTGCACGCAACGTCTTCAGGGTAGATGTCTCAAAGTCTGCAGCAGTCACAGCAGTCGCCCAGTCAAAGCAGTCGCCCAGTCACAGCAGCCGCAGTAGTTACAGTAATCAGCATGAACCTGGAAGTTTCGAGTCACTCTGTGTTTCTGACGCATCAACGTCTAGCCCGGTTAGTGAGTGCCCACTCGTGTGGAGGTAACTCGAGTCTTGACTCACGTTTCAGTAGCGCACCAGGTGGCTGACAAGGATATTGAATGCACAACTCTTTGCAGTCAGTCTGGAAATCATGGATTCAACTTGGCATGGAGTAATTTTGCAAAATATGACCCGAGGGGTCTGAATAAAAGCAAAGAGTCATTTTTTGTTACCATGGGAGTGGGGTATTCATCACCAGCTGTCTTTGTAGTAATGTAGAGTCATGCACAAACGTCGGGCGAAAGGCATGACCAACAAGCAATCACCATCAAACAAATCACCTCGAGGCATCTTAGCACGATTCGCTGGCCCGAAGATACAAGGATCTTCATTTGGCCAGTCGAAAATCTCCCACTTCTGGCCCCCCATTCGGGGCCTCATTCTATGGCGCACGTATGAAAAGTGTGGGCGGTTTCGCCGTTCAACTATCGGGACATGAATCTGTACGCATAGTTCGGAAACCTCAATTAGTCCCTCAGAGGGTAATTCCAATGGCGCTATCAGTCAATCGTCGTCGCATGCAGTGGGCCTGGTATCTCGCCTAGGCTCATTTGGCTGGCTGATGTCATGTTGCAGAGTTCATTTCCCGGGGCAACTCCCGTATGTTCAAACACCTTTCGCAAGAGCTTGCAGTCACGTTCGTCGATTTCGGAATAAGGCGCTTTCAACTCGGGAAGTTGAATGCCCTCCATGGAGGTCTGAAACTTATTTTGGGCCCACTGTTGCGCAATCCATACCTTGTTTCCAGGCTCGCTCCTGCGGAGAGTGGTTGCAAGCATTCTGGCCGCATCGTTCAATTGCTTGTGCAGTAAAATACGTTGTATGACGTACTCCGATGGAGAAAACCCCCGTGTAAGACTCTCGTGGCTGTACAACTCAAGAAGCAGGTTGTACTGCAGATGCCGAAGACTGGAGATCATGAGACACTCCATTTGGTGTCGAGTGAACGCATGGCCTCTTCGCATGAGGTGCTGAAACATGAACATGCCACACTTGACGGAGGCTGGTGATCTCGAAATGCTTTCAAAAAGAATCTCGTACAGATCCAGATTGAGGAGACTTTCGGCGAAACCAGGCTCCGCTCTCTGGAGCGCCCCAAGAAAATGCACTGCTCCTGAAAAGTTCTGGTAGAGGCTGATGTGGTTCAAGATACAATTCACAATGAGCTGCTTGGAATGCAGTTCAAACCTGTTTTGCTGCATGTGTTCCACTGAATGAACCGTGAAGTTCAGAAGAGCTTCCATGTTTCTTAGCACATTACCTTGCTTCCCCAGATGGATGTTGGGGTTTGTAGCCTTACTGGGGAGCAGTATGGTGGATATGTGAGGTTGATCCGCGTCAAGTGACTCTAGCTGCGACTCTCGTGACGCTAGCTGTTGGTCAATCCGAAACGAATGTCTTCGTTTGGCCCATTTGACCTTATCGTCTTCAATCGACAAGCGGTTGAGTTTGTACAGAACTGCGTCGCAAATTTCGTGGTAAGAAAAAGACCATTTTCTCGAGAAAGATTCGATCACGTCCATGACGAAATACCACGACGAGTCCTCCACTCCCGCCGGATCTGATGAGCGGTGGCAATATGCCAGAATAATCGATAAGGTCAATTCCTTCGTCAATGCACTTTCGCCTTTGAGGTGGAGGTACTGCTCCTCAATAATCTTGATGCTCAGGTTCACGTCACCCTGGGTCGAAAAGACATGCACGATTTGAGCCAACACTGACAGAGAAAGAGCAACGCCGAGTTCCATTAGGGCTCCGTAAACGACGCGAACAAGCTTATGGTCATTGCAAGCCAAACCCACACCTAAGTACTGCATCAAGTCACCAGCCAGTATGGATGGTACATTTGCACATTGGAGATAGGCTTCCAACAGGTCTGCAAGGACTCGAGAGTCACGTACAGAGCACGCGGAAGCCCAAAATTTGCCCATTGGAAGTGCAGAATATGTCTGTTGTAGAGACAGTGATTCCACCAGCAGAAGAGTCTCTTCCAAATACTTCACCGCCAGCACATATTGGCCCGAATTAAGAAGAATATGTAGAACAGCACCGGCGTAATGATTAGCGAAATGTGCAGATTTCGCTGAGCCTTGATTCATGTAATTATCGAACATTAGTCTCAAGTCCAAGAGAAGAGGGAAATCCTCACAAAACTCCATTGCGGAAAACAAAAGAGTGCTTGCAAGCTGAAATTCCGCCGCCAGCGGCAGAAGCGTATTGAGCTCCTGAAACAATTGGAACGCTAGAGGAACTTGTGATTTGATGCGTGCCTTGACAATCAGCAGCAATAAAAGGAGGTATATCTTGGGCGTGATCACTTCGGTGGCTGAACCGATCTGACCAGAAGGCCTTCGGATATCAATGAGTCCGTTTTGGGAACAGGCCGAAGGAATGGTGCTTGTGCATCGTCCCTTTCCTAAACACACCTTTTTGACATCGCTTGCGATGGACCAGATCATGTTGTGTTTATCTGAACAAAGATTCACGAATAATGCTTGCTCCAATGTCATCGCAGAAGCCATATGAGGAAGTGAGCATGGGTTGCTGACCCCAACCCATGACAGTTGGCAGCGTAGACGCTCTGCCTTGGAAAGTTGCCAATATAGATGTGCTAAGGAGGATGGACTACCATGAGTCACTTGAAGCTTCTCCACCAACAGCTTAGACCAAGTCATCGACACTTTTCTCAATGAACACTATGTCTTGTATAGGCAAGACGGAAACTTCATGTAGCGGTGCTGTAATAACTGCTGAGAGTGTCAGGTGCCGATGCGCTGCTTATATACCCACGGTGAAGCGCTCATGCACCTGCATGGTTGGGAAGCCAACCCGCATACAGGCGAGGAGGTTGCAAAACGTCATTTTCGTGCCATAATACTATTAGATGATAGGCGGCCGCTGTTTCAAATATGAAACTGCATGATGCAGCAGGTGTTGTCATCCACAAAACCGCCAGCCCACTACTTATATCCCTGGCCGCCCCCCTGAGTGTTTCCACGCCTCAAGAAAAGAAGCACACATGGGGTTTTGCCACCGTGAAAAATTACAGCCCTCTCGTTTTTACCAGCTCTCCCAAACACAAAAGATACGCTTAGATTTAGTGCTGCCGTGATAGTCGACTGACTTTGGTCTCATGATAGGCTAGATCGATGTGACGGCGCGGTACTGCAGAAAACCGATGGCTAGCTCTGCTTCACCCAATCCTCATTTTTGTCCTTGTGATTCATACACAGAGATGTTTTTACGAAGGCTTGCAACCCTGAGCAAACCGTTTCAGATATTCGACCGGGCAGCCAAAACCATACAAAAATCTCGCACCCCAGCACTCAACCCCGAAGTTTCCAGAAAGGCAGACTACCTTCGTGATGAGGTGGCTCTTCGCACCATTGAGCGATTAGCGTTCATAACGCGTGACTTCAGTCGAATGTTAGACTTGGGTGCTCACCTGGGTAACTTTCTCAGGTCATTGTGCACCGTCAGCACAGCAGAGAATGCCCTGGACGAAGAGAAGAAGATCATAGCCCAGCTCAATGCCGACAAGAAGTCGGTGCGCGAGAAAATCCATGAGCTCGTGATGGTGGAGCTGGCAGAGGCATTGCTTTTCCGGGATCAGGCGTTGCCTACTGATGAGTCGTTTGCAGGCCAAGTCACCCGGGTGGTAGCGGATGAAGAGGCGTTCAACCACCCCGAATTGCGCGCATCCGACCAATTTGATGCCGTTGTCTCTAACCTTCTGATGCATTGGATAAACGACTTGCCCGCAGCATTGGCCAACGTGCACCGTGTGCTCAAGCCAGACGGGCTTTTTATGGGAACCATTTGTGGCGGCGACACGCTCTATGAGCTCCGCACCTCGCTCCAGCTTGCAGAGTTGGAGCGCAGTGGTGGAATGTCGCCCCGTGTATCCCCCCTTGTCAAATTGCAAGACATTGGTAGTCTCTTGAACCGTGCTGGGTTTAGCATGCTCACGATCGATACTGAAGATATTGTGGTTGGCGGATTTCCTGACTTGGTGGCTATGGCAAGAGAGCTCCAACATATGGGCGAGCAGAACAGTTTATTGACACGCGCTCACACAATCCCCAGAGACGTGCTTTTGGCAGCGAACGAAATCTGCAAAAGTTTACATGGGGAAAAAGGACCCTCAGGTATCACTCTACCCGCGACCTTCAACGTGATCTTCATGATTGGCTGGAAGAAGTCTGATACCCAGCCGCAGCCATTGAAGAGAGGCACGGGCCAAGTTTCTCTCAAAGATGTGCTTTAATTGCACAGACTCCGAATCCAACCAAGGCCCTATCGCATCTGAAGTGGTTGTTTCCAATTCCGATGGTCTTGCTCTGGTGAAACTTGTGGGGGTCCTCGTGAATCTGGATCCATCATACAGTCAAAAATGGTTCATCTCAACAGCGCCATGGCGATCGGGTATAGCAAGTTCCGGAGCCAGACTGACTGAGCGGCGAGTTCCTGGGACGTTGCATTCTTAAGCACCTGATATTCTGCGCACATGCACGTGCGTGCGGTCACGCGTGAGGCTCTCTCACATGCGACCGCGGATCGATCTGCTGTGGAGATCTACTCCTCACTTCTATCCCTGGCTCTTTAATTGCTCATACAACACGTTCTCGGAAGCTCAAGACTGGTGATTCGTATTCATTGAAAAGAGAACTTTTCTGCAATCATCGGGCAATCGAAATTATACAATGGGCCACAAAAACACAACCTCACGCAAAGATGGTGGCATTGTCCAGCAGCTCTTGCTACCCCAATACACCCTCGAAACACTGTTGGTACTCATGCCAGGAATTTTGTACAATGTGACGCTTCTGCGGCCAAAAGCAGCGGCGTTACTCGCCCGGTACGGGTCAAGAGTTGCGCAAGTTCCAGTGGTAAAGGAATTAGTGGCGGAATACAAATCATCGAGTCCTGACTCATTGGCTAGCAGTGAGCTCTCACGCGATGCCACCAACGGGATCACCCAATTCGATCGCGCGGATAAGCAAATGCGAACCGGAGCAAGAGCTGACGCTGAAGGAAGCGACGAAACGTCGCATCTCAGTTGGTTAGTGTTGGCCGTGAGACCTAACTTGTCCAAGATTGACACTTTTGCTGAAAGCAAACCCCAGCTCGATGCGGTGACGGTCTGTAAGATTGTGGGTCTTTCAGAACAGGCAAAAAACATCAGGCTCACCTTGCAAGCTATTGTGCGGGGCTCCACGCCAGGACACACGCTGAACGAGCCAGAAGCGGTGATTTCAATTGAGTGGTCGGAGAAGAGTACCGACAGTAGCGGCAAATTGCAGGAACTTAAGCGGGCAGCTGAAGTGCTCTTTGTGTCGATGAATAACTTCGTGGTGCAATATCGGCAGGCAATTGCCCTGAAGGAGAACAAAACCGATTCTGATCTCGGCGCACTAAACCCGCTCTCCAGTGCTCTTTTTCTCCAGCTTGCAGGATCCAAAGACTTCGAAAGGGCATATGCAACGTTGCAGAAACTTGTGAGTGGCACACTCAGTGACTCGTCAAAAAACCTTTCACGTGTACTAGACTTGACTACCGCGATCATTCCTTTTCCCAGCTCTGAAAAGTTGCGTATCCTTCTGTGTTTTCAATTGGACGAGCGGGCCGACACTGTGGTGAGCGCAATCAACAAGTTGAACATGGTATTTGAAGCCTTGAAGGAGAACAGCGAAATGGCAAACAACTGGTTTCATAACGAAGCGTCGAGCCTTCAAAAAGCAACGCTCGTCGCAAACCAATTGAAGTCTATTCGTATGGTGCTTGAGGGGATCGCCCAAGGCAAACCAGATCAGAAACAGAAGCGGTTGGTCCGGTCCAAGAACCAACAGGATAAATCCTATGATGCGAAGTCTCCGGACGACGACGAAGACGACGACGACCTACGGGTAATCACAGACTTCGTCAAGAACAGACTTCCCGAGATCTCTTCAATTTCGGAAGACAGCAAGCGTTTGATTGTCAAGGATTTCAAGAGAATCAAGAACTCACCACCAGGTAACGCCGACTTCCACGTTATCCGCAACTACTTGGAGATAGTGGCAGACTTGCCGTGGGACCAGTATGTGTCCAAATTCAAGTCTGACAAGGAAATTGATTTGCAGGCGGCGCGGCATCAGCTCGATGAAGACCATTACGGATTGGAGCACGTGAAGGAACGCTTGCTTCAGTACCTCGTTGTTTTGAAGCTTTTGGGGGCAAATGCAGAGCAAGAGTATGCCCAGATTCGAGCTGATCAGGCCAAAAAGCGCAAGTTAGAGATGGAAAAGCGCAAATTCAAGAGGGAGTCTGCAAACGGGGAGTCGATTATTATACCGGACGAAGAAGATAAGGAAGATGAGAAGGAAGAAAGAAATATGGACGACAGCTCATACCATTCCAGTCTTCTTGCATCGAAGAAGAACAAATCACCCATCATCATGTTAACGGGCCCCCCTGGGGTAGGGAAAACATCGCTTGCCAAGTCCATTGCAACCACACTCGGTAGAAACTTTCAGCGGGTGTCTTTAGGAGGAGTCCGGGATGAATCCGAGATCAGGGGCCATCGGAGAACATACGTGGGGGCCATGGCTGGTACTATTGTGCAGGCGCTCCGTAAATCGCGGTCGATGAATCCCGTGATTTTACTTGATGAGGTGGACAAAATAGTGGGCGGCCAGACCAGCTCCGCCAAGGTCAACGGCGATCCTGCAGCAGCCTTATTAGAGGTGCTCGATCCCGAACAAAACACACAGTTCATGGACCATTACATTGGGTTCCCCATCGATTTGTCGCAAGTGATGTTCATTTGCACCGCCAACGAGCCATACAACTTGTCACGGCCTCTACTCGACCGACTCGAGATGATCGAAATTGGCGCTTACGACTATGGTGAAAAGCTAGTGATCGGCCAGAAGTACTTGTTGCCTCGGCAAATTTCGCGCAATGGGTTCCCCGAGCTGGCGCTGGTGAAGATTGACGACAGCGTCATGAAGAAGGTGATTCTCGAGCATACGCGGGAGGCCGGCGTGCGCAATTTCGAAAGAAAGCTCGGCACCATCTGCAGGTTCAAGGCGGTGGAGTATTCTCGATCGTTGTCAGGAGAAGGCAAATACTCAGAAAATGTGCACGAGTACGATTTGGCGCAGTACTTGGGGCTTCCTTTCTCCAACATAAACCATGAGATGGCGGAGGTGCTGGCAATGTCCAGCAAATATGGGGTGGTGAACGGGATGTCCTACAACAGCGATGGGTCCGGATCGGTGCTTGTTTTCGAAAGCATAGGTATACCCAGCGAGAAAGGCGCGTCGCTTAATATGACAGGGCGGTTGGGCGAGGTGTTGATGGAGAGCGCCAAGATCGGAATGACGTTCCTCAAAAACACGCTCCACAAGGGGCTCCTCAATGTCAGCAACACGGAGGAATTGCTCGAGAAGTTCAACACGCTCGAGGTGCACATGCACGTGCCCAGCGGGGCAGTTCTGAAGGACGGGCCATCGGCAGGCATCACCATGGCGTTGCTGTTTTTGTCGATGCTCTTGGAGAAGCCCGTGCCCCTGAACATTGCCATGACGGGGGAAATCACGCTCCGGGGGCTAGTGTTGCCTATCGGAGGGCTCAAGGAGAAGTTGCTCGGGGCGCATTTGACGGGGCAAATCGATAAGATCGTGGTGCCGCGAGAAAACCGGCGGGACGTGATTGAGCACTACGTGCACAAGATCAACGAGCCTGCGCAATTGAACGTGCTTCTCAAGGATAACGCAGCGGCGGAGTACGAGAATGCGGCGCCCGAGAAGTACTTCAAGGAGAAGTACAATATCCAAGTGTTGTACGCCAAGGAGTTCCGGGACGTGATCCGGCACGTTTGGGGGGACGGTCTTGTTGCCAACGTGCAGGATGCGAGGATGGAGTATCATTTGTGAGGAGCATACACCCTGATTAGGTGGTGAGAGCCTTTCCATTTTGACTTGAGATTACAGACTTTTGTTTATTCCATTCCAGCTGGTACTGATCACCATGGCAGATCCACCATGGACAGTGTGCCAACGGCACTCGGGTACAGCTAGCCCGGTTGGGGCCTGTTGGGCAGTTTGATGATGGCGAACGAGGGACCCTCAACGAATACGTCCTCCAAGCTCTAGGCGATATCCAAGAAGCCCAAAGAACTTAACAAGTGCCTTCAATCATCAGCACTTTTCAGGAAAATGTGCGGCTGACGTCCGATCAACGATGCGTCTACACGAGGAATATGTTGACAACGCTTACCTTGGCTCATTGCTTCCCGCCAAGAAAAGAGTGAAGCACTGGTGAAATAGTGGATGGCCCTCTCAACCTGTCATCCAGATGGCAACGGCTAGCGAGCCAGACCGGCTTCTCAAGTTTCGGCTTTCTACCTTATAGGGCCTTGATCCTTGGCGATGGTGCCATTCTCCAATCATCAACTTGGTCGTTGGATGGAAAATTCAAGATCTCCAAAAGTCCTGATGAAATTCCAAGAAACAGATTGGTGTTTCAGACAACCTCTGACAATCGTGTTGCAGCCTAGTCTTGACAAAACAGAAATTTAGTTCAACCGTCTAGTCTGATCCGAAATTAAGTTGTCTAGTCTGATCCGAAATCAAGTTGTCGTCTAGTCTGATCCGAAAAGTTGTCTAGTCTGATCCGAAATTAAGTTGTCTAGTCTGATCCGAAATTAAGTTGTCTAGTCTGATCCGAAATGAAGTTGTCTAGTCTGATCCGAAATTGAAGCACAAACAGTGTCTGGCCATGGACTGGACTCAGTATATTCCCCTTACGTCGTATATCAACTCGTTACATTCACGTTTAGATATTAATGTGGTGAAAATCACCTGATCCCCATCAAATGATAGCGCTAGCTATTTCGCCAAACATTAATCTGGGTAGCGTTGGATCCGAAGGGTAGCGTTGGATCCACATGGGTAGTGCCCCAACCATGTACACTCGGGTTCATTGGTTTCTGGTCCAACCGGCTCACCAACACACCTGATATTGAATATGAATTCATGGGATGTTAATAAAAATCCTTATGTACACTTGATAGAGGCTTAAAAATGGGTTAAGCACGACCCCGTTGAAGTATTGCAGCCTCCTCACAGCTCATGAGTATGGTTGCAAAATTGTCATCATGAGTGCAAGTGCTACTAATTAACCTTTATATTGGTCTCTTGATATTTTTTATTCATTACTTCATAGACCATTCCGTCAGATAACAACAACTTTCCAGCATATATCGTGTTCAATATTGCATACTTACAGCTAGATAAGGTTAGGCTCTTTGGGGATAACGTCAAGTATCAAGAGAAGGTGTATTCGTTGCTGATGCCTAAACAAGGGGATCGTCCAATTTATGGATAAACTGGTCTGGGCTGCATGAAGCGTCGGACGCCTCATGGCAAGGTGGCCGGGACTGAGCACGCCTCTCTCCAGGACTGAGCACGCCTCTCTCCAGGACTGAGCACGCCTCTCTCCAGATGGTTCGATCTCCCCTTTTCTGTACCTCGTAGATTGATTGTGTATCCATGGGTGGCACGCTACCAACACTATAACAACTTCCGAATCACTATCTTATAATATATATCCACCATCACGTGTACTATTATTTATGCATTAGCAGCTAGTCAATAAGTGAATTGAGTCAATAGCATCACCATACATGCACATGGATTATACACAACATAGCGATATGTATGGTGTTGGCGTCAATAAATACCGCCTTATCGGGATATGGACCATAATAAGTGTTATACTAGACGTTTAGTATGCAGTTAATACATGTTATTCTGCATTAAGGGACTAATTCAAGTAGAGCGTACGGAAAGAGTCTCAAGGCATCGCTACACACCGGCTCACGGGTACCTGAAATGAAGCCTACTGCACAGTCGATGTAAAATATCGGTTTATATGGTAAAATATGACAGTATTACCGTTTAATAGGATTCTAGGGTCAATTGTGGCCTCAATTTCAAACCGTTTTTCCAATGGAAGCGGCAGGTTAATAAATGTCCTTATATATCCACAACAACGATTATCTGTTTCATCGATTATCTGTTTCAATTATCTGTTTCATCAATTATCTGTTTCAATTATCTGTTTCATCAATTATCTGTTTCAATTATCTGTTTCAATTATCTGTTTCAATTATCTGTTTCATCAGATGTATTAGTGCCCGATTCGTCATTAGAATCTGGCACTTTGAATCTGAGTTAATCATTTTTAAGCACCCAAAGTAATTTCAGAAAGCCGGAACTAAAACGGATATTTTGCCAGGTTAGTATAGTTTTTGGAATTTATGGAAAACCGTATGATGAAAACCAGCATTCCGAAATTAAGCCATATTAAACTATAAGCATTAGATGCTCCCAAAGGCGGGAATAAAAATAGGATGAACACAGTGAGAGCCGTATCACGGGAAACTAATCAAACCTTCAAATAAGTGTTCGAAATGATTGTGTGGACATTTCTCAATATCAGGTTCATTACATTTAACGGGTTCACAATGTGATGTGGTGGGTTTTCCGATGGCTGGACTTATACTATTTAGAATTATCTATCCTTCGCTTATGTTACAGCTACAGTAATTTCCTGCATTGCAAGGCCGAAGCGCCATGATAGGCGTGTCCCGCCCGACGGCCCACCTTCGAGGCAACGTCGTCCCTGGGCAGTCTTGTCTCACCATTTTCGACCCCACCAACCGCATCAAGCCTTTCAGCACGTGCGTGTTGGCTGGACGTGTTGGCTGGACGTGTTGGCTGGACGTGCTGGCTGGACGTGCTGGCAGCCGGATGTGGCTAGCTGGAACCGGTGGGACGGGTGAAACTCAATGGTCTCCTCATTGGTCTCGTCCAACCCTGGAATGTCGGAATCAAGTATGTGTTATTGGTCACGAATTATGCTTGTGACATTCCAGGTATGCTCCAATACTCGGGGTAGAGGTGGTACCATCTATCCCTAATGTAAATACGATGCGGCCGCTGTGGGCTCTACCATGCGGGAAGTTCCAATGAAGCGTGTCTAAACTCTGGTTTGTATTTGCAAAAGAACTTTGCTACCTGCTCTAGAAATTCATTTGAAGCTACCTGTGCTTTAATACGCCTTAGATTTGGGAAGCCTGAAGGTGGTGTTCGAAAGTTCTGGCCGAACAATATTGGCTTTATGAAGTTCTAGTTATTTCTCCGGCCAGTTCGGAAGAATAATAGGTGCAAAACTCCGGTATTCCGCCTATACAAGTGCTAAATGTGACAAAGCCAAATTATTTCCTTTCGGTTGCGGCCATACCAAGTAGACAATACGGTTTCCCGTCCGATCAACACCAGTCAAGCTACTTAGGGCCACAGTGAGTAATGCAGTGGGAGACCATGTGTGAAATTGTGGTGCTGCAATCTTTTTGCTTCCCAGTCCTCTTTTCAGGGTAGTTTGAGAGCAAAAGCCGCGGGTATATCTGGGTCTGGATGTAGGGTTGGCAATTTGTACGCGCTTGAGCATTGGCGGGCACCCATCCGTTCCATGTGGCTTCCGCCTGAACGTGGCGCTACCCATGGATACCAAATTTACCTGCGACGTACGCTACAAGTGGACGCCATGGTTACCCCCACTTGGAGAACGGGCGCTATCCCGACCGACTATCTCCGAGACGCAGACGAGATGGCACCCGCTGCATCTTATCCGATGTAGCGCCGTGGTTTTACCCAAATGCAACGTGGTGTATTTCTTGGATGCAGGACCAACACCCACTTCAAGGCGCCATTGGTCTAGATAAGCCAGGCCAGGACATACGGGACGCCTAAGGCGGCCCGAACGGGTATAACACCCCACTCCGACCAAGTATGGCGCCATCGTGCCCCCACTCCGGCTGGAAATGGCGCAATCAGGCCGGCACCTCGACATGAGGCGCCCGACGCCTCATGCGGGCCGGACCAGTTTTTATCTATATAAGTTTGGATGATCCCCCTTGTTTTAGGGATCACCAACGAATACATCTTCTCTTGAGTACTTGACGCTAAAACAACTACAAAAGAACATAACATAGATATCATAAGTAACTAATGGAATGATAAAATAAGGTTTACAAGTCATAAGCCTAGGGCGGCCCCCATTACCATTATTCGGTTCTTATATTCTCTCCTCATTTACCTTCATTAAGTTTTTTGATTTATATTTTAAATATCTTGACATTATCTGATCACAGGTGACAATGTTTCCTGATAGTCAATACCTTCTTTTAGGAAGTTCCCAAGACCACAAGTGGTGCCTTACACCATTATCCTTTAGTGCAAACACCCACTTGGCACCCATGGGCCTTCTACCGGTAGTTGCACTAATTTAAAGGCCCCGTTCGTATCATGAGCACCCATCTCGCTGTCACAAGCCTCTTGCCAGAGGATCCTACTTTTCAGGCGCATAGCTTCCTTATAAGTCTTTGGTACCCTCTCGTCATCCACAGGTAGCGCTTGTAGAGAGGTAGCGCTTGTAGAGAGGTTGCGCTTGTAGAGTGCGAATCCAATCAATCTTCGACGTGTCGAACGATGATATATCACTTTCTCCATCCAATTTTAAACACCCCCCCAGTTCGATTGGTCGACTCTCGATATCTGTCTCTTGAGTAATTGGTAAATCCACATTATCGAGATCCACGACCTTGGAAGTACTTGTCTCCAGCTCGCCATCCACAGGGTCAGGCCCGTTTGGCTCAGCGGAGCTCTGAGATTCCACTG
>NKZP01001197.1:0-27392 GCA_002370765.1 Metschnikowia similis
CAAACACTACTAGAATCATTAGGATACTAATGATAGCACTGTTCCAAATTATGTGCAGGTGAGCGTAAAGCTCAACACCATGTACTCAAAGTAGGCAGCCCGTACACATCCTGATACATACTTACCTTTAGGTATCGCAATACTTCCTTAACCGCTTTTAAGTGTTTCACTTTGGGGCAGAGGTGTCTCGAGAGTCCGAACATAGCACATCATAACGGACGGTTGCAGCTTAGTAACTTGCCTATTGTTACCAAAGTTCATTAAATCACGCCACTCATCATGCTGTTTAGTTGAGATCTTGTCGAGTCCTCCGGATGTGCCATACATTTTTCTCCACCTTTTGACTTCTAAATTCAACACTTAGCGTACAAGTGTAGAGTATAGCCTTTTTTCACCTTGATACTAAGAAAGCCTCTGCCCTCTTTTGCCGGCTTGACCTTCCTTCATCGCAGAAACTTTTATAATTCGTCCTAGCACTAGCACATCATCGTCAAGTGGTGTGAGTGCTATTGTTAAAATACAAAGGCAAATTTGACTGTCGAAGTATATTTCACGAATCTTGTAATGCAGCAAGCCGAAATCTGTTGCGAGAATACGCCATGGATGTGGCGAATAATTATCGTGACAAGTTCATTAAGGCGGTGATGCACTCGCTTCAGGAAGTGAACAACACAATGCTTCCCAACCGCCCTAACTGAACCCTAAAAGCCCATGTAGCTGTACCCATAAACATTTAATGAATAGTAATCGTTCAATTCCTAATTTCCAGATGTAACAAGATATGAAACTCTTGATAATCTTCACAAGGTAGTGGGAGCCGAAAGCTGACGTTTCAAAGACGTGTTGGCGGCGCTTTCATGCGGCGACCAGAGCCTTGCATCTGCCCACGCATTACCCTAAATATATACCTTGATTATTGTATTACCCAATACCCTTACAACGCGACGTAATACAAAGCCCAGGTCCAGTGTGTGTGTGGTACCAAGAGAAGGCTCTGGTAGTGTTTGAACCTGCTCTGGTAGTATTTGGACCTGTTCCGGCATGTTTTTAGTTCCCTCTTCTCACATTATCGCTCGTCCCTTTAACGTCGTTGCATCCTCCTCAACACCCTTTGATTGATGTCGCCCACTCCATACCCCCGAAACTCGTTGGTGGGACTCCTATGCGCTCAGCCTTTCGGCACCTGCAACCACCTGGCCGTTGGAGGCGAACGTGGTGGCAGTCGTATTAAAAGGGTCCAGAGACACCTTCGGGGCCGCCGCCAGATCCAGGCTCTTGAATCCGGCAAACAACTCCTCCTGCTGCTCTGCAGTCAAGTCGTCGTTGTCTTTCGGGCCCTTGAGGTAGTACATGGGATTCAACTGGTTCATGGTCATGCTCTTTGTGCCGGGCAAGTGGCCATGCCTCTCCTCGTACCACATCAAGCCAATGGTGGTAACCACAAGGAGCCAGTACACGTTGTAGGAGATGACCGAGCCATAGGTGGCGGAGTTCTGCCAGCCAAAGAGCGCGTTGAAGAGATCCCAGCCGTTGTCTAGCTTCGGGCTGCAGCAGTTCACGTGCCACACGGATTTGGCGATGTCGTAGCTGCCAGGCCCCGAGCCGTTCTCCGTGACATCGGCGCCCGCGGCCTTCTTGTAGGAATAAGCCTCAAAGTACCAAACGCCTCTGGAGAACAAGCCGGCGGAGATGAGATACAACATGCAGGTGGAAACCACCAAGAATATCTGCAACGAAACCGCAGAGCCCCCGTAGTAGAGCGCCACGCCCACCAAGACCCCGGCCACCAAGCCGGTGATCACAGGAAGGGGGAAGCTGGACGCGGGGGACTCCAAGCCAACCCCTCCGGCAAACACAACCGCCTCTAAGCCCTCCCTCAAGCACGTGATGAAGGGCAAGATGAACATGGAATACTTCTTGGTGTAGTGGCCGAAGCCGAACCGCGAGTCCCTGGGTTTCTTGATTAGTGCCTGGGCCAACTTGACGCGCCATTTCTCCTTCATCTTGTTGATTCGCAACATGGCTAGGCCCATGAACGTGATCAACACCGTCGCTATCATGCAAAACACGCCTTCCCAAATGTCCTCGGACTTCTCCCACACATCGTCTTTGAGCGTGTAGAACGCACCAATGAAGGCGCTTCCCAAAACCAAGCAAAACGCCACGCCCGCGATGGACCCTAGCCACACCTGCTTGCGCAAACGTTTGTAGGTGACTGGATCGTCGGCCTTGCCACAGAGGCCTTGCTTCAAGAACGCCAAGAGCACCGAAACCACCACCACGGCCTCCAAGGACTCTCTGAAGACGACGAAGAAAACCCGTACGTCGAATACGTTGACCATAGTGCCGGCGGGGTGATTAGAGTGTCGGCGGGGTGATTAGAATGCTGGAAAAATAGGTGTTCTGTTTGGTAAAGGCGCTGTTCAACTGCGGCCGATATCAATCCAGCGGTCCGACTAGCTTGCGGTGAAGAAGGCAGACAAGCACTGGAAGAAATCTAGAGTGCCTGGGCTTTAGATTCACCCCACCAGAGCCGGGCCTGGCGTTTATATATACACCAGAGCAGGAGCCGGTTCCGCGTGTGCTTATCGGACATGCAAGTGACCGAACGGCGTATGGCGCCATGCATGAGAGAACGGGCAATACGCAGAAACAATATAGAAGCGGGCGATTTCGGCCCCACGCCGCATTGGTGCACAAGCGTCGTGGCCAAAAGCTGGGCAGACGCAGTGGCCGGACAAGTGGCGCTATGTTATCTGATATTTGGCCGATGAGCACCTGTTAGGAGGGGGAGACAGAGGGGAGGCAGAGGGGGGAGGGGCGACAGAGGGGGACGGAGGGGCGACAGAGGGGGACGGAGGGGCGACAGAGGGGGACGGAGAGGCGACAGAGGGGGACGGAGGGGCGACAGAGGGGGACGGAGAGGCGAGGAATGGGGGCACGGGAGAGGACCACGGCAAAAGAGCCGGGCATTGATATCAAACCCGCTAAATGCCTTAGTCCGATTGTCGGCCCATCTTTCACTACCCGGCAGTCACTCACTGGATAGTGGCCAATAAACGGGCGCGACCACCACCCGGTCCAGACAATGCACCCGGTGCATGCATGCATTGGCATGAACAAGCGTTATCTTTCAAATCAAAGCGGCATTGGCCAGTAGGCATAGCAGCAGCAGCTGGCGTGGGTGGTTGGCGTGCGCCAGAGGTTAGTTTAGCCGAACCTCCTTAGAGATCATGTGCATCAAGCAACCGACTGCAGTGGCACAGCGTAAGGCGGACGCTGCAGCCTCCCGAAGTCGGAGGCCGAGGCTCGGTCCGCCGGAGTTAGCCTGAGTGGCCATTTTGCATGACGCGGTCAAGTCCACTGCGGCGGGTCGACACCTGTGCCCGCTGGCTGTGCTGTTGCGTTGACTGTGCTGTTGAGTTGACTATGCTGTTGAGTTGACTATGCTGTTGAGTTGACTGTGCTGTTGAGTTGACTATGCTGTTGCTTTGAGAAGGTGTGTGGCGTGAGTAGACTCATTTTGGGGTGGTGGGACTTTTTCAAACCGTTGCAAGTTACGCCCAACGAAGACAGACCGCCTGCCAGGGCTGGGGCCGTAGCCCATCACCGAAGCCGGACTAATGAGACTAATTCCAAGCCGGCAGTGTGAATTTGCACAAGTGGAGCTTACTCAGTCTAATTATCCTGAATTGATTGGCCTGCCCGTATGCATGTGGTATACAGTCCAACCCCTACTATGCAAGATCAGAATTTGTAATTCAAGTGAAGCTGAAACATTGTGTCTTGTACCTATATTTGGACTTGGCTAGAGGGACCAGCTCCCATGAGGGCCGTGGTTGAGACCTCCACACCGTCACCGAACCATTTGAGGAACTGACTTCTGAGGTGTCGAAGAGGTGGAAGCCCAGATAGTCCTGCAGACGCCTTTGGTCTTCAAAGGGCATGTTTGAGCTCGTCGTTGGCGAGAGAATCAACCGGTGGCGCTAAGCTTCTATAGTGCTGAATCCAGGTTCCTCAAAACCCTCCTACTGGTGGCATAGAACGGGGCGCAATATGCAGAGTCGGAGACTATTCCAGTTTGCAGCTCAGAATTCGGGTGCCTCGTACAACCTCTACCAACCAATGTGTCCATCATGGCTTCAAAAAGATTCATCCAAAACACACGCACTGTTCGTGGAAGGCCGGTGCTGGACATCGAGAGAAATGGCCTTAAATTGTGGTCACCGCGGAAACAGCGCTCTAGATTTTGTGCATGAGAATAAATTCCACACTTGCCTTGGACATCTTGCAGAAGCGAGTGTCACTGGGTTTCTCTCATTGGCCTGTGCTTGATATTGACAGCCACAGACTACTCAACCGTACCTTTTACTCTCACCGAAAACACCAGACTGAGGAGAAGCGGAGCCATGCTGAGGGCGAGTCACCCAATTGGCCCCGCCTTCCATATTTAAAACATATAATTCGGTAGCATATCTTGGCAAACCTTGATCCTTGAGGGAGGTAATATTTGCTTTCATTAATAAGCCCATATGTGTTGTGGTATTGCCGCGGCGTGTCTGGAAAGTGGCCTAGACTTTGGACAGACCCACTGGTGCCCACCTCCCGAGCCGCTAGACTTGTCTCTAGGCCTAGACCCTTCGGTCATCAAAGCGGGTCTAATGGACCCTCGCCTAAACGCCAAGAACGGTGTGAGAAGGAAGCCAAGGTTAGGTATACGGCGCACTGATTTCGACACCGGCCCAAGCCCGGCCCTGTATGACGCGGGTAAAGAGGTATTTGAAGGTTTAGCGTTAGCGCATACTCTACGCACGAGCGCTTAGGTCCGGCTTGAGCTGTTGCAATGACAACGGCACGGCACTACTACGGGCTTGGTTCTGGAAGGTCCCATTCCAATACTTAAGGAAGGCGCCGCCCCGTCCTAGAACAGTATCCAATATGTCCAATAATACCAGACCCTCACCAAACACCTCAAGCGCAAACTCCAACAATGAACTCGACGCTGTTCAGCCCAGTTCTAAAGTGCAAACACACTCGAGTGATACGATGACGAGTCTCGCTCCCCGGCTGCCTTCTGAAAAGCCGGATAAACCTCAGTTTGATGTTAAATCTGAGGTTCACGGTCCACACCAGGAACAAGCCTGCTTCAAGCTTATAGAAGGACGTTCTGGCCCGTACGTCGCCAAATTCATTCCGCATCCTTCTAAAAAGGGAGCTGCTATTGAAGTGCTCTATGGAGACTATGGTTGTGTCTGCGCTTATTGCAGTCCATACCTTGTGTGCAGTCGGTGGTGTAAAATCTGCACGTGGGGACCGTTAAGGGATCTTCACACACTTGAGGACACGCCGAAGAGCTGTCGTGGCGAAATGCGGTTTCCGTTAAAAAAAAAAAAATGTTCCACACAGAGCGAAATCTAGTAGATAGATACAGAATAGATATGATTGAGAGATGACCTGTGCTCCAGAATCATTGGACACTCATGAGCACTGCCCTAGATTACGTGTAGGGGAGCATTCTGACCAGAGACTGAGCGCACTATGCTTAGCCACTGTGCATGGTTTGGTCTCCGAAAGCGGTAAGCTGGACGACTACACCAGGCAATTAAGGGGTGAATGTCGACCCCAAATACAAAAGGCGAGCTGCCTTCTAACTTCATAAGAGTAATCATACAAACCCCAGGTTGGAGTGTCATCAAAGATGCCTCCTAGAACCAGACCCACTAATATAAATGTATCTGCTAATGAGAGGGAAGTCTACACTTACCTTCATGATACCATGGCTGTGTTATTCGAACATAAGTCCCCACTGGACGTTGGTCCATGGTTGCTCACCGGTCCTCCCAGCACATCCGTGTATGACGCAGAGAGATGAGGAATTATGCGGTCTTAACTTTTTGTAATTCCTTACTTTCCTTATGCGGATAGTAGCTTGGATGATCCGTTCTGCCATAGGGCCTCCAAAGGGAGTGACTTTGACCAAGTCAAGGAGTGACCTAGTGGTCTCCTGTATGTATGGACCTCTCCACTGGGCTCAGAGGATTCAAGTGTTGGGCCACTTGAATCTACACGAGAAGCATTTCTTGCGGGTCTAGAGCCGGTGGACATTCTAGGCATGTCACGTCCGTAGTTTATCTGATTACTTTTATGAGCTCGGGAAACCCTTCTCCTTCTATAATATTGGAGTGGGCCTCAACAACTCAGGAAGCCAAGGAATAGCCACTTTGTAACCATCCGTTTTGGTATACTTTAATACCAAAGTGGGCTCTTGGTCCTTGACCTTCAACACTTATTTATATTAAACAAACTGCAGACTAGTTGGTACCAATAGCGCTCTATGATGATATTGTAGTCTTGGGAAAAAACATACAAGAAGTGTCAAAGACGAAGCGCATACTTAGCGGGCGCTTCAAACGAAGGATTTGGAAGAAACCGAGGATTTTCTTGGCATTAACTTCAATGTGGGAAATGATTATACTAAACTACACTGACGTGATTACCCGCTTTCCGCTGCACTTTGGGATGTCGAAAGGATGGAGCAAAACAGTACCAGCAGACAAAAAGGTTTGACCAGATCTCAACCGAACAAGACAAAGAGCAGTCGAATCAACAGAAGTTAGTTAATCTTTGGCAAGTTGCAATATGTTGCCAATACTGTTTGGCTCGGTATAAGCTATGTGGTACTGAAACTCGCCAGGCATTAAGCTAACCCCAAAGTGAAACATATAAAGCTGCAAAGAACGTTTTGCGGTACCTTAAGGGAACACCAACACTCGTCCACGCCCCACTTCGTCCAGAGTGATTCTGGCTACCACAGAGGGAGTGCACATATTGTCAAGGGCAGCTGATCTTGAAACGCCCCGCATCGACACTAGTGTAGGGGAATTCTTTTACGTCCAGGCATTTTCAGGAATCCCGTGTTTTGAGGATCTTAAGATCAGAAGCAGGCAAATCGTAGGGGTACTTGTGAAGACTCCTAACCATGCATGGGATCGAAAGTAAAGAACCTACTTCCGGCACGGACTTGACTGGGACCAGATAAGCGCAACTAACCAGGCGAGCGGAGATCTTGACTGGAGCTCTTTAGGCTTCGTGACAATGGTTTTACATCCAAAATAAAAAAAAGTGCCATCGCTTAGCAAGAAGTCGCCGGAACATCATGGCTGTGCGCCTTGATGGCCTTCTGGTTAAGGGGCAGCAAGTTGACTAGAAGATTATCTTCAGCGACTCGCCTTTTCAGGGGGAGTGTATCTTGTTGAACTGTGTGATATGCGAACCTGTATTTGTGACTGCTCTGGAGGCAGTCCAGAGCTTGTGTGCAGACTACTGTATTGTAATCTCTTATATTCTGTATCCGGATCAAGACTTGGATGATCTGGTTTACCATAGAGTTTCCAGTGGGAGTGACTTTGGCTAAAGTCTAGTATAGTCTTCATAGTGTCCTCTAGGTATGTGAAGACTTCTCCATTGGGTTCTGAGGATTCAAGTGAAGCCTCACTAGAATCTACACTAGAAGTATTTCTTGTGGGTCTGGAATTGGTGGACACTCTTGGCATGTCTCACCTCCGTAGTTTTTTTTTGATTACTCTTATAAGCTTGGGAGATCCTTCTCCTTTTATAGTATTGGAGTGGACCTTCAACAACTCAGGAGGACACGGATTAGGCCACTTTGCAAACATCCGTATTGGTATACTTTGATAACAAAGTGCACGCTCAATCCTTGACACTCAACAGTATGGAGGATGCATAGGTGAAACATGGTGAGCGACATTCACACATTTCAGGACATCTGGTGCAGATGAAACAACGGTGAATGCAGGGGTATACTTACGAGCTCCCGTCGGCTGACATGAGAGTTCCGGGCAAAGATATTTAGGTGCGGAATGCCCGCTCAGGTTTGAGGGCGATCGATTAGAAAAGGTCATTCAGTGAGATCCTGGTATAGATAGATACAGATAGGAATAGACATGACCGAGATGATGACCTAAGTTACAAACACTACTAGAATCATTAGAATACTAATGATAGTACGGTTCCAAATTATGTGCAGGTGAGCGCAAAGCTCAACAGTTTGAAACGCCTCACAAACCCGTAGCCCTCCGAATTCTATTTTTGTGGCATTCCCTCCAATATAAATTGAGAGGGGCCGCCGCGTATCTAAACACCAGTATTTAATATTTACACGCGCTAGGCCATGATAAAATCTCGGCTACCACCCCACACAACCACTGACCACGAAGAATGACCTCGAGGCGACCATAATTCCGAAAAAAGCCCTTTCAGTAGGTTATAGTACTGAAACGTTTGACCCGCAGTTTTTTAGTCTGAATTCCGCAAGCGTTTTGTTTAGAATGTCCTTTCCAGAGACAACCAGCCCACACCGTGCTTGCTTCCTCGAAAGGTAGGATGGGCGAATATTCGTGATGTTACCTCGCTTTACTGCGTTCGGAGTGTTGCAACAAGCAGTCCGTGCGTCACACGGCCCAACACGGCTCAACCCTGATTGTGTTTGCATGCTGGCCAAGACCATGATTTGGCTGATGACAGACTGAAGGTGTCGGAAGGACTTCGCGGGCGAGGAAATCGTGTACATTTACTTTCCGAATGCGGTGCTTCCAAAAGAATGCTACCAAAATTGTGCTATTCTCTTGGGATTTATCCCGGCTGTCCTGAAAGAATCATAAAATACTATAACCCTGAACCCATTTGGGTAGCGTGAAAAAAAAAATGAGTTTCTAAAATTTACGCTCACATGGGGGTTCTATTTTTGAAACGTTGCCCCTTTAACCGCTAGCCCGGCACTTGCTGGCAAAAACTGCTGTTAATTACAGAAAGTAAAAGCCGGTAAACTCATTCTAATGGAATCGATTCGTCCAGAACCCATAGGCCCTAAAGAATATTGGTGGCCATGGGTAAAGGATCTGGACCTGCGTGTGCTTCGAAGAAACGAAAGGCAACTAGTCGGGGACTCAAAGAGACTTCTTCGCCGTGTTCCAAACCCAAGGAGCTATGACGTATTCTCGATCAGTCTGCAGAAGTGCTATATCTAAATATTAAGATTCGAGGCAGCAATTCGGCCCTTGGCTTTACCCGAAACGGTTCATCGGGTCTCGTCTAGGCTGCCTCCATGATTTGTCGTTTTTGCCCTACCTGTTGCAAATCAGTTGTCTACCCTAATGCATTGAGGATTCAAAGTTCACGGCTCTGTACAGAAATCATTGTACACAATCATGGATGGGCGCATTATCACAAAGTCAGACGGGGGCTTTGTGTAGGCCAACGAGAACCTTTTTAAGTCATAATTCTCGCACTTTTAACCTTGTCGTGTCATGAATGATTATATCTTCCAGACCATCGATCGATACACTGAAAGGAAGGACTGAAAAAAGACTTCAAAACCATCACATACCCTTCAAAAAGTCTCAAGGTATACCAGGGAAAGGCTCTTTTATTCTGGGCCATGCAAATTGCAGATTAGGTGGGATGCACTCAGAAGCTTCAAGTCTCAGGATTAATGAGTGCTCCTGAAGAGCATGTCAAATTGGAAAACAAGCTTTATTTTAGCTCTTTTTCCGAAAGGCTCTGGCGCCAAGATACGGTTTCCAGAATCCCCATAACCGCGCTGTATCGTTCTTCCCTAGAGAGTGAGAACCCATCCACTCGAGCCGACCAATCAAATTGACTCAAGACCTCTGTGTTTGTTAACTACGGTGGGAACTCCCTAATCCATACCACTCTGGCTTCGATTCAAACTCCACCAAAAAGTGCATCAGCCTTTCGGCATATCCCATTGCAGCCTCAGGAATACATGACTGTTCAGTAAACATTGACTCATCGTTACTCCAGCCCCTTGTGTTAAGTCGGTCTTGCCTGGTTTTCCCTACGAAAAATTCCGTCACGACTCACGTGATCATGAACTGGGTCTTTTACTGCGGTGAGAGTATCTTGTGTGTTCTGGACCTACCTTTCAGGAAGTGAACACCTATAGTATTAAACCGTTATTCCAAAGTTTCATACGGGATAGAAGGCGTCAATTGTCTCTACTCGTCTTTTAGCATGTTGTGATTTTCCAATGGAGCAGCACTTGATCGATCCAAAGAAGTACATACCGCACAGAAATCATCGCAGCTGACAGCATCCGAGCTTTCGATTTCTGTTGTTCATCAGCTGGCCAAATAATCGCCCCAGCAGTCACTCGTGATGAGTGCTAAAAGAGGGGCTCCTCCTCAAAGACTTGAATGTGGCTTGACGTGAAATTTTGGCGCAGAAAGTCATTATTACCAATCTTGGAATGGAACCTTGGTTGTGTGGGCGGTCTTTGTACAATTTCCGAAACCTCTATCGCTTCCGGGCATACCAAAATGTGTCATGGCTGGCGACTCAGACCACCACCGGCAATTCTGAGTTTGTCTTAGGGGGCGTATAGAGGAGTTCTCTTGAATCAGTCTTTTGAGTTGAATGAGCCTCAAACCCTGAATCCTTTGGGATCAACGATAATAGTTTAGTGGTGATGCACGATGGGTGAGTGGACGAATCCTTTGGAGAGTGTACCTTTCATCGTCCCATGTGCTCCATAAGCATGATATTTCAAATCCCTGACAGTGCCTCCAATTTCAACTTGAATAGACCCGAATTGTGGCCAAACCCATGGAACCTAAAACCACAAGTTACACGACATGGAAGTTAAAACAAAGGACGTTTGGGGGCAGGATCAGACTTGGTGGCTGCTTTGTTTTGCAAAGTGAAGACCATAGTGTCCATACCGGTACACTTGGATTGTTCAAAAAGGTATAATGAGCATATGTCAAGACACTTGAACGTGGCTATAATAGAATTGGAAAAGAAACGTGCTTTTGTGTTAGCTGTACCAAAAGTCACAAGATTTTGTGATGCCGTCTGTTGGTATATTGGTTGTTCAAACGCTAGCCGCGACGGTATCTCTACAACCAAAGCCCGCCAAGCTCCGATTCCCTAACAGTGCCTTGCAACGGACGAATTCATGTGAGAATGACCGCACTGCTCCTTTTTCCATTGCAACTTCCTCTTGTCATCAATCATCTCGCGGTTTTCCTGGGACTAAAAAGGGTCATTTAGGACCATTGCCTGGAATGCACCCAGTGACTCACTATTCGTGTCTCGATAGTGTCAAACAAAGAGTCGGATTAATTGGCTTTTTTTGTATTTGACTAGTATGACAAAGACGGAACTCCACACCGGTGATGCATTCCCTTCCAGCAAAATCCATCTGTTGCTTCTTCAGTCATGAGTGGCTTTTAGTGGGTCCAACCCTGGCATTTCGGAAAATTTACAGCCGGATGCGATAAGTTTCAGCTTAACCCAAAGATTCCCATCATGGAACTTGCCCCACAGATTGTCCCCGGCGAACTTATACACATGACGTGCATATGTTTCAGGTTCATACAGGGCCGCGTACACTTGGTGTATATAACAGCAGCGTTTCCCTCTTTTTACCAAGCTGCGTCCCACACCCATTCCAGCTTGGTTGTCATTTGAGAAAGGGTTGATTTCGTTGTCAGTGGGGCGGGTGCTTCTCAGTTGGAACCTCAAGTTACAGCCCCAAAGAGGCAGTGCTCCACCAGATAGGCTGCAAGTTTCTGTTGTGGCCACGCCCGGTGGAAACGCTATTCTTCCGATCCGCCGGATCTGAGGTTGTGAAAGCCTTCGTGGCGGCACTGGAAACCGAGGGCCAAAGGTGATGCTACAAATTATCACCATCGACTGGGTACAGAATTGAGAATTCGCGCCTTCGCCTTTGGTAGCCACGGTTGCAAAAAAGAGTTCGAAAAGATTTCGTGAGCACTCTGCAAGGTGCACTACTGGAACAAAAGCCTTCAAAGCCAAGGTCGCAAAGTCCGCATGCACTAACATATTTTCAAGGGCGTCCAAGCCGTTCCTTTGTGTTTAGCCATGTCTTTGAATCGTGAACAGGACTCCCGAATTTGCTAGCGGCACCGAAACCTTGGTCAAGATTTTTAACCTCCCTCTTCAATGGGCCACGTGGCCGGTTTCGTATTTCACCAAATGATCAAGAGTTTCAAAATCGGCCTGGCTTTGCCACAATTGTGAAAGTTCTTACCGACGCCGAGAGCGGTGGAGAACTAGTCGTGTTACTGCAAGAAAACTCCAGCCCAAAAAAGCTCTGATAGAGTTTAAGCGGGTTCATACCATCTAGGATCTAGAGGAGTGGCATCTTCAAATCAGATGATGACGTGGGGTACTTTTCCTACTAGAGGCCACCATTAATGATTACAAAGAAGTGCCGTCCGGTCGGTTGGAAGGCGCCAAGCATGAGACTTTGCTCAGAGCTCAGTGGGGTATCCAAAAATCACAAGCCTTGTATTTGCTTGCTTTACTTGTGAATTATGAACTTGATGTTCAAAGCAGAACCGAACCAACACGAAGGGAAACGAAAGTACCTCCGCGATGCAGAAGCCCGTTATGAAAGGCCATACGGAAGCACTACTTGGATCTGATTCACAACAAAAAAAAACAAGGTTTGGATTTGATTACAACAACGCAATTTGAAAAAGGTCTGCTTACACGATAACCCTCCAAGTGTACCTCTTTACAATGCCAGAAACGGCAAAGTTATTGACTTGGTAAAATGTACAGAGCGGTAATCATGTACAAGATCGAGGCTAAAAAGATCGGTATAAGGTCCCAGTCTTTTTTCTCAGGAAAGCGAAACGCCAGAGGATGTACTTTGAGGCAAACTTTCAGATCAACTTGGAGTCCCCGACAAAAGCCGAACTGGCAAAAGCAAGGAATTGCAAAGTCCTACTTTGATGGAACGTTAAAAGCATCTCCTCTAATCATGCCTGGAGGAGCTACACACCTATACCTTGACCAGGGCCAAGTTACCTGCCACAAACTGCTGGTGACTTAGTTCTAGGCATCAAGCCGACAGGGTGACTGCATGTGTCGCGAAAATGTTCAGGAAACATGATGGTTTAACACCACATGCGTATTATGGCCTTTAAAGATGCAGCACCATTGTCTACAAATGCCTCAAACGCGATTGAGGGCGTACGTGCAGTCCAAATTTCAATTCACGCCACGACAAGTTCCCGGCCAGCGCTAGAAGTGCTGCTAGGAGTAACGTGAACGTGGCCTTAGCCGTGCTACTCCTAAGGAGGTATTCGTGAAGTTCCCCTCGCCTCAGGGGCTTCGTCTTCAGGCTATGCTTCTGGTTTGGGCTGTGAATTGGATTCGACAGGTATTACAAAGAGGCTCTTCTGCTAGTGGAAAAAAATAGCCGAGAGTATGGGGAAGGTACAGCTTGAGGTGGAGCTTCACCGAAACCTTGCTCCACCTCTGAAACTAGTGTGCTTAGAACATGACCATCAGATTGCAGTACATGGGGTGGGGGCTAGAATTCGTTGATGTGGGCTCCACGTGAACAAACCGACACTCTTCAAAACAAAAGAGGGATCAATATTGTCGGCGGTTACTCGTGGAATCTAGTCCCGAATCGCGGAATGGGGATGAAATAAACTCCTAATTGCAATGACGAATGACCGAGTTTCATGCTGAACGCGTTTTCAAGTGAGTGATGGCCCAAAGCGTTGGCCGTGGGTGCAGGCGGGCTGAACGGGTGTTTTCGTGTTTTGTGGCAGCAGTTTTGGCCACTCTGCGTCTGGATTCACGCTTTTGGTCGGGTCTAGGAAGGAACGGCGTGAGCGTCCCCAGAAGCTAATTACGGCGACGGCGCCGCGTCGTCCCCGAAACACATCCCATGTTTTTGGCCTTCCTTGTTTTTGCGTTTTTTGGTCTTGCTCCTGCCTGGGCAGACGACAGCATCACATCGGCCTTCTTTGCCGATATCAACGGAACATTGGTGCCGCTTTCCGGCGAAAAATTCGAATTGTTCAACAAGAAGCTCCTGGTGTTTTCATACTCACAGTCATCGCCTGCCCCTGCAGAATTCTTTTTGGAAAAAGAGCATTACGCCGGCACCAGCTACGAACTCAGACGCAGGCTTGCAGGCTTTGTCCGTGGCTACTTGACATTTGGCTACGGGCTCCGGAACACCTAATTGGAGTTTGATGCCAACCAGAAGGTCGTCAATTACCCTTTCTACTCGTGCTTGGATCCCCACGAGCATGTGAATGCTATCCGTTACGATATCGACCCCCACGAGAATTGTGAGCCGGTGGACATCTATTTTTACCACTGCAACCGGAAAACCGGCGCAGCAGTTAAGCATTATGTTCCTGAGGTTAAGAAGGGCTGTGAGCCCACGCCGGGGGTGGTGTTGTCCTGGCGTTGTTATGCTTACCACCCGGAACCAGGGCTAAATGACCCTGACCCTGAGGAAGAAACCTCCATTGCTGAGCCTGAGATTACCCTGAAGCTGGGGTACTCCACAAAGTTGAATAGTCTTACCACCCCAAGTTCTCTGGAGAGTGAATCATTGAATGGGACTTATTGTTCACTGCTACCAAGTCTAGCGCCAATGTCCGACAGGAATACTTCCAAAGAATACACCGGTGTATCAACGAGCATGGAAAGGGAGACTGAGTGGCACGATTCTGCCAATGCAACAAAAAAACGTCTTTTATGTTTGACAAACCCTCTGGCCCGATGTTTCAGGAGTCACTCGCGTCAGGATCACATCAATCAATTCTACCATCGTCTGCTCCACCAAATTCCAGTCTTTCAATTCAACCAGAGTCAGTCCCGACTTATTCAATTCACACAGATTCAGCTCTGCCGTTGTCCTTAATTGTTCCCCAGAACTCAACAGTGCAGGCAAATTCTCAGGAACCCCTTGCCGTGAGGTCTAGACTCGCTTCAGGCACCCTCGAAGCTCATACACCGTCCATGTCTCCGGAAAGCATTTGGTTGCAGAATAAACTGATTCCAGAAAAGGAATCCGCGTTTGAACAGGTTGGTCAAATAATGGGGTCGCCTTCGATACCCCTGCAGGCCTCCACCGTTAGTGCTCCTTCTGCTGTCGGCTCAACTCGGAATCCTGACCCCTCTGGAGCGCTGCTTGCCCCATTGTACTCTGGTCTGTCTGCTCCCTCGATGCTCACGCACACAGCGTTTGACGAGGACACCATGACCTGCCTTTTCAGTGAGTGCATCCTGAGAGGCACCTTGTCACCTGTTTTGCCTTGCACCGTTGGAACCAACACTTGGGACAAAGAAAACGAGTCGGTCAAAAGACCCAACTGCCCGTATAAAGGAACTAACTCCGCGGAGTTTGATGCCACCACATTGATGAGTACCGTGACGGGAGTTCAGTGCGTCGGTTGCGATCCCCGGTCGGTGGTGTATTTGTGGAACACATACACTGACTACACCACGTCGTGTAGTCGGGAAACCACCTTGACCATCACCAAATGTGACAGCTTGTGCTACCCACTAACCATGACTGTCACTCATGCCACAATATTGACTGTGACTGGGGTTTGCATAGTTCCCGAAACCACTGAAGTCGCGGTTTCTGATGGCCCCATTAAGAGCGTCAAGCAAGAGGTTGATGTCATTGAATCTGTTGAGCCATCCGAGAATTCGCCGGGCCAAGTCCCACGCCCTTCAGCAAGTCCTAGCGCACCGAGCCAGGAGAGTGATAACATACCAAACATGGTATACAAAACTACACCAGCAAGTACCCCCGGTGCTTACAGGCAAACATCAAATTATGGCACCGATACCAAAACCACATTAATGCGCCAAGAAACCATCACTCCGATTACCAATGCGGCTGCCAAGAAAGGCAATGCCGTGTGGCTTCTAGCGTTTGCTGCTTTGTTGTAAGCCGCAGATTCTGGGAAATGAACTAGAGACACCAGAGGAGCTGAAAACCAGCATGGTTGCTTCTTAAGGCTAAACCTGAGTTCTTTTTTTCTGAGTGCCTTTTTTTCCCCGATCCTTTTTATGAAAAGAATCCCAATGAAAGGACCTCTTTTCGAATCAGCCGTCGTATAAAGGATGAGGCGATGTGCGACATCTGGAGGGGATCGAAAGTACCGACATCTGAACCCTGACTTCGCCTAAAGACAGCCAATATCTGCTCTAGAAGTACTTTTGTCAAGATAGACACCATGGGCCCAGAGACCGAAGACACGTCTCTCTTGCGCCAGACTTCGGAGGGCGCCGCAACCCCATTTTGCGTTCTAGCGAGCTTGAAGATTTTCCATGCCAGTCTTTTGAAAGGCACCCTTTTCCCCGATATTTGAACAAAAGGGGGACATGAACATGCGACAAGAAGAGCAGTGTTTCAATGACCACAAGATTCGCGGGCCAAGTTGGTAATGTCTTTTTGACTGGCTTTGGTAAGTGACTGGACCACTTCTGCCGCTGGTTTAGCCCAAGTGAAGCACTAATAATTATGGGGTCGCCTTTTCTTTAGAAAGAGTTTCAGACCTCGAGCAGGGTAGTTTTCCGGCAAAATTATAGAACCGACCACGGGAAACAAGAGCGTCGGTTATACAAAGTTACAGACTGAGCGATAGCGAACTGTAATGATTACTGCACAGTCGTGATCAAACAAGTCATCCAAAAGGGTCAACTTTGTAAATGTGATGAATATAGAAACAACCCATGAAGCTGAAATTTCTGCCATATAATGAATCTCAAGTAATACAGGAATACGAACAACCCAAGGTTGATTACTGGTGCAGAAGAAATTGAGGGGCTGAAATGTGTGCAATGATTAAATTACGGTGAATACATGTGGTTGAATTACGGTGAATACATGTGGTTGAATTACGGTGAATACATGTGATTAAATTACGGTGTGAATACGGTAGGGCAGTAAATACCGGCGTACGAACAACACGTGCACGTGATATACTAATGAAATGCATGGATAACTATGAATGATAATTCGAAGGTGATCACCTGAACTGTGATTGCGATGGAAGCCTTGTCATAAGCAGCCTAATCAGGAGAGATAGACTTATTGGCGTGCCCGGATCCCGAGCTTCCAAGGGCCGCACCGTGGTGCCTTTGCTTTCAAGACGTCAACGAAGCCGTGAAAGCCAAGGGAGGTTCGTGATGCCTCAAACACCAATCAAACACCAATACATCCCTCTTTTAGACAAGACACAGCGCGCTGTCTGTGTGGCTGTCTCTGTGGCTGTCTGTGTGGCTGTCTAGTGTTAGCACGCTTGTCATGACAGGTCCCAATGTTGCTTTGTTGACAAAAGCAAAAGGAGTGCACCGGCAGTCAGCAGCAGAAACTGCTATTCTTTCCTCATCGGCGGCTTCGACAGGTCTGGCATTGGGCTTGAGCTTTCAGTAGAAAAAATCATCGAATGGTTCAAACTCCAGAGGTTCACTGATTAAGCACTCTTTTAAGTCCAACTTATGGAACTGGACAAATGACGGCATGTCTCGAGCAGATGAAGCGTCGAACTTGATTGATTCCTTGTTTGATGCTTGGTTTGCGCAAAAGCAGTCTGATTTTCTTTGTTTTGCTTTATCCACTCCCTTGTATAGTAGGCGAATGCCTAACCAAACAGTGATACTCAGTTTCTCTCCCAAAATCAATCCAGTAGATTTATCTTGCAGAACATTTGCTAAGCTTCCCAATTTATACTTACCAATGTGAGTTTGATCAGCACCTTGGAAAACCATTTTGGAAGCGTCTCCGGCAACCCAAGTCTAATTTGGAAAGGGCACGAGGTGGCCATGGGGTGGCCACGGGAAAGTGGTACGTCAAGACACACGGGACGCACTTCCCCGGGACTTGCGATCAACTGGGTTTGGACAACAAGCGTGCGTAAATATGTGTTTGATTGAGACTTGACAATAGACGGTAAAGATGTGTTTTTGACAGTGAAGGATATAGAAAAAGAGATCAGGACAACACGGGCAAAAGCAAAAGAAAGGAACCGAATGAAGGGAACCGAATGAAGGGAACCGAATGAAGGGAACCGAATGAGGAGTAAGGATTCACATCCTCCGTGGGTAGTGCGGTGCTCTTGACTCCACACTAGGAGGAACCGTTGGTAACCCGTGTCAGAGGCCGTTTCCGTCAGTAATAAGCCCAAATGGGGATTTCCAACGCCATGTGCCTTGGACTTCCAGTTCGATCGGGCACCTGCGGCGGCCATGTGATTTGCCAGGATCAACAAATGCTTCGTCTCTAAGTACCAGGCGTTACCAGAAGAACCAAAAAAAGGGTATTGGCACTGGGATTGTTGGGGCCCAAGTGACGTCTAGTGCTCACAGAGATCACTGAATCACTGAATTACTGAATCACTGAATCACTGAATTACTGAATCACTGAATCACAGAGATCACAGAGGATGTGAACGCTGGAGATCAGAAAGAGCGCACCCCTGTATTAAACCAACCCTGGATCTCCAAGGCTGCCTCGCATTTGTTGGAAACCGACCCGGGCCAGAACGTGCCCGTGAATTTGCAACCACGATGCGTTGGGCAGTGTGCTGCTCAGGTTGGGGCTTAGCTTCCGAGGGCGTGGCGGCGTGGATGTATCCGATAGACAACAACTGGGGTCAAGTCTAAGGCTTGGAGAAGTGAGCGCGGCGGGAAGTGCTCGGTGGATGCGGGGCACATGCGAGTCTTCTCTGACGCACATTGCACCGTAATTTTGCATCCATGAGCGCACCTATGGTGGGTGAGACAATGGGAATGAATTACGCAAAACGCCAAAATGGTATTCTGATGTATTGCCAGTTACCAAGAAACTGTTTCTTTTGGCCCTGTTTGGCCCTGTTTGGCCCTGTTTGGCCCTGTTTGGCCCTGTTTGGCCCTGTTTGACCTTTTTTGTCCCTTGTGACCCTTGTGACCCTTGTGACCCTTGTGACCCTTGAATGGCTCCAAAGTATATCTGAGCCACCTTCCAGCGGAAAGCCTTAAAGCATTTTACGCGTAACATCGAGGCATCACGGCACTGGGTTGGAAAGAGTATGCGAGAGTATGGACACTCACCTTGACTCTATCGTGATGAAAACTTGAACCGATTATCGGTTAACATAGCCACTAGACCATCCATGGGCAGCACACTACCCATGGGTGCCACGTTGACCGGCGAGGCACGGTTAGACGTACAATGGCCGTTGATCTTCCTAATGTTCCTTCCCGCTTTGCTCTGATTCATTGGGGGTTATTACCGAGGTGACCAGTTTATCGGAAGCGACTTCAAGCCCGATTCGGATCACCCGTCCACACGACCAGCACGTTTGGGACGTTTCCCCACCGGTCCAGATGACCCCCGTAGATGCAGAAATCATCAACGAGTGCATCATCTCCTTAGCACTGATTAAATAGTCTACCATCAGCATGTAAATTGATACTCCCCGCTGTTATGCCCTCTAAAAAAAGCCAAGTGCTTATCAGAGAAGTATTCGGTGATAACATCTATAATGGGATCATTCGGGCTATAAAAACTGTCTCCAGAGGCGCTCAAGGCTTAGAACCACGGGTGCAACGTCGCATGTTCTTCAATGCAACGTTGTATTTCTTGGATGCAAGCTCGGGCCGTCTCAAATGCCATTGTCTGAAGCTAGCCCCAAGGACGCGCCCTTCTCTTCCTATACAAGTGCAGATGATCCCTCTTTCCGGGATATCAAAGAGCACGTCTCCTTCGAGCTCTTGGTATCATCACAGAACAGAACGAAGAAAAGAAGAAAGAAGAAAAGAAGAAAGAAGCAAAAAAGAAAGAAGAAAAGAAGAAAGAAGAAAAGAAGAAAATTAAGGTAAACTATGTGTTAGCAAAATAAACAGAAATAGCCCCTTAAGTCTAGACTCCCATGGGCAGTGTGACCTATATGTGCTCAATTGGACTGCGACGCGCGGCTACAAGCGGAAGCATGTCTGCCCTGCCTCTATGCACGGTCCAAACGTGCATCGCTTCCCCACAATCTCGGATCCAATTATATATAGCAATTCTTCTTTTTTAACTAAGGAGTTGTTGTGTGATGATACAGAATAAGCTATACAGTAGGTGGAGAAGAGGAGTAACATGCCCAAGTACTTGTTTTATTCCCAGCTTAAACGGGGAATCTTCGCTTCCAGGGCTCTATATGTGATTCTGCAACAATACTTTGGAGATAACAAGGCGAACTGTAGTTGGCCAGGATGTGGTCTTTTGCAAACTGACTATTTCGGTACATCGCCAACCCGTTTTCAATCCACTAGCGGAAAGTGACCGGTTGCACCAGGAGCGTTACTTGACACTACGTGTCATTGAAGGCATGTCAGTACGGATGGCCCTGGAATTTTAAGGAGGGAAGTCTAACTGTAATGTGGTCATTTGGCAGGCATTAGTCGTGGTGGTATTGCGTATTGGACTGATCCGGCTCTTTATAACGTGTGATGGAACACAGTGAAAAACAGTCCTTTTCGTTTTGCAGTAAATAGTACGAATTGAGAAAAAGTGCGGAGACTCAAAAAATCCAGGTGCATTTATGAATCAAAATCCTGGAAGTTTGTTGATGGGCAAGGAAACCCAGTACTAATTCCTCAACATGGGAAATCCTTCGAGACGGAGTTGTAGATCAGTGCTTCGTACTCATGCATCTAGGGCTGCTGGCCGCTGGGTGCAGGCGCGCGAGAACTGCGGCCGAGCAAGCCACGGCAGGAGTTCGCCGAGACGAGGAATCCATCCCCACGAACACAGCGAGGACCAGACCTAAATCACATGCGCTGAAAGTCACGCTGGAAAGCCGATCCTTGAAATCACAACCCAAAATTCCACCCACTGTGAAATGACAAAACCTTTTTTGAGCACGTTTCTTGGCCCTGGCCAGACCTGGTTTGGCTATATGGTGTCATCCTTCGCTGGCTTTATTTGCGCCCGTTACGTATGCCAGGAGGTGCTCGGATGGGATCATCCCGGTGGCCTAGTGATTAGGGGTGGTACCATAATGAAGAATGACGCCCCTCACGATGACGCCCCTCACGATGACGCCCCTCACGATAACGCACCCCACCACGAATAGCAAGAAGGGACGGAACAAAAAGGGACGGAACAAAAAGGGACGGAACAAAAAGGGACGGAACGAGAAAGGGACCGCCTCTCATCAGCGTCGGTGCCCAAGTGCTCATCAGCAACAAGAGAGTTCGGGTCAACATCAGTGGTGGAAAGTCCTGCCTTTGAAGTGCAAAGACATAATGATCGAACGTGTGGCTCTGGGTCGGATGCACCAACATTTTAACGATTAGCCCGAGTTGTCTTTCACTGCTAGCATTCCTTGGAGATCTTCAAAGAGGCATGTTCGGGTGCCACAATGGGTCTCTTACCACTCACATCAGCTGCAACTTACACCCTCATTTGGGCCATGGCACTCCTGGTTTCGAAGCTGGGAATGACAACCATGGCGCAAGCGGCTATATCAGAAAGCCAATGGTTCCCAATTGGCCGCAGGCTAGACCGTGAAACAGTCCAGAACGTGGCTGACCAGTGAAGAGCGTCGATGAATCTCCGTCGGCCAGGTATCACGGAGGATATGTGTTTACTATCCCTTCGCATATGCGAAGAGCATTCATCAACTTTTGTTTCGTGTCGATGTACTTCGATAGACGCTCCTGCGAGAGCTAATTGTGGTCACCTCCGACTCGGCGTCATGTATGGGTGCGTTTGGAGGAGCGTATTAACCACGGACTAATATTCAGTGGCTCTGCTGGTTCGACAGCTCAGACATAATGTCGAGGACATGTATAGCGCTCTCTCAGCCTTTGGTCTTCTTCAGTACGCATTCACATGCTTGGAATGGTGCTACCTGGCCGGGATATCCTCCAAGTCCTGTGTGTTTGCTCCCAACCGAGCAAACAAAATCAATCTACCGCCATAGGTGTTCCACAAGATGACTTCACCATTTATTGATAGCCTGCAGAAACCAGGTACTCCTTGACAAAACACAACCACGCAATCCTACAATCCAGGCGCCTTGGGTGCATCCATTAGCATTCTTGCAAAACGTATATTGACTTATACACTGGCAGTGGGTTCAGACACGACGCTGCCTAGCCCCAAATAGGCATATCGAAAAAAACCTGGACGCCTTTCGGGGTTCAGGCCCGGCGTTGAATGCTGGTTGAGTCAGCTTTGCGCCTACATCAAAAAAGAGGCAAGCACAAACAACAATGCTCCCACCGGCATTCTGGACGCTCCATTACCATACGGAGTCACGGCCGGCTTCGTGACGGTATTGGTGAGAGTCAGAGTGCTGGTCTCGTCGGCTTCAACTGGTTTTGTCCTGGAAGAACGGGCTGAGTCTCCAGTTAATCTGGCTGCTTTTGGTTTGGGGGCGACATTACTTTGCTCTTTGGAAGCGTCGTTTTTGTCGCTCGACCCAATGCTTGGCCTCCTCTCTGACTCGTGTTCTTTCCCTTTTCTGTTCTCCTTCCCGTTTGAACCGACTCGTTGCTCATGAGAACTTTCGTGCTTTTGAGATCCATATTCCTGCTCATGAGAACTTTCGTGCTTTTGAGATCCATTTCCCTGCTCATGAGAACTTTCGTGCTTTTTGGAACCAATTTCCTCCTCATGAGCACTGATTTCGTGCTTTTTGGAACCAATTTCCTCCTCATGAGCACTGATTTCGTGCTTTTCGGATCCAACTTCCTTCTGTTTGGCTCTAAGTTCTTGCTCAGACTTTATCCCTTGCTCAATAGAAGCTTTGCTTGACTCTTGATCGTTGGTTGACTCAGCAGATTTTCTCCCCTCAGCAGAGTGCCGGGAAACACTATTGGGTGCATTGATGGCTCCTTTGGCATCACCAGTCTCAACTGCGGCTTGGGCTACCGTGGCCGTTTCAACACCACTGCGGGTGACTCCCACAGCAACAGTCTCGGGTATAATGCAAACACCCGGGCAGGTGTACATGGTGGGAGCAGACACCGTCACCGTGGTTTGGCTGCACACTTCCTCACACTTGCTTATGGTCAAGGTGGTCTTCTGTGAGCAGTAGGTGGTATAGTCAGTACAGGTGTTCCACACAATCTTTGTGGCCGCATGGCACTCTTCACAGATGGTGGTGGGTGACGCGGTCCCCCGAATAGGTCTGACGTGTTGCCCCGACGCGTCTGCGTTGCTCATGACCCCACACTCTGGACAATCACCACCACGGATTTTGGTCACATGGGTCCTATTTGTCGAGTGGAAGATATCATGGAACCGGTATTCAGAGGTGTTGGAGACCGAAAAGCGGGTGGATTTGTACGTCCGATGCATTCTCGTGTCTGAGGAGGTCACGTTTGAACCTCGAGAAGTGCTGGAAACGTCCGATGCGCCATGGACCGTGTCATCGATTTTGGAATTGGAGGACCTTGATCCGGAGTCCCTAGATGCACCTGGAACCTTAGGAAAAGCGTCAGTGGCTGGGACATCCTTCAAATGAGCCCCGGACTCGGCCTTGTGGTCTGGTTTGGGTACTGGGAACTTCTTGACCTGGGCACCGTCTTTTTCGGGTACAGGAGACTTTTGTCCGGGCTCTTTGCCTTCCCCTTCTGTTGGTACATGTGCCCTCTCTGGCTCATCTTTTTCCTTAGGTTCTTGAGCCTTGTCAGCATTATCTGTGGGTGAATATTCCTCCTCTGGGTTCTTCTGCTTTGGTTCATGATCCTCTGGGTTCTTCTGCTTTGGTTCATGACCATTCTCTGGCTCATCTTTTTCCTTAGGTTCTTGGCCCGTGCCACCATTATCTGTGGATGCATGTTCCCCCTCTGGGTTCTTCTGCTTTGGTACATGTTCCTCCTCTGGATTCTTCTGCTTGAGTTCATGTTCCTCTTCTGGATTCTTCTGCTCTGGTTCATGACCCTTTTCTGGCTTATCCTCTTCCGCAGGTACATGACCATTCTCTGGCTCATCTTTTTCCTTGGGTTCTTTGCCCGTGCCACCACCATCTGTGGGCGCATGATCCTCTTCTGGATTCTTCTGCTTTGGTTCATGATCCTCTGGGCTCTTCTGCTTTGGTTCATGACCCTTTTCTGGCTTATCCTCTTCCGCAGGCACATGACCCTTCACTGGCACATCCTTTTCCCTGGGTTCTTGAGCCTTGTCAGCATTATCTGTGGGTGAATGTTCCTCCTCTGGGTTCTTCTGCTTTGGTTCATGATCCTCTGGGTTCTTCTGCTTTGGTTCATGACCATTCTCTGGATTCTTCTGCTTGAGTTCATGTTCCTCTTCTGGATTCTTCTGCTCTGGTTCATGACCCTTTTCTGGCTTATCCTCTTCCGCAGGTACATGACCATTCTCTGGCTCATCTTTTTCCTTGGGTTCTTTGCCCGTGCCACCACCATCTGTGGGTGCATGATCCTCTTCTGGATTCTTCTGCTTTGGTTCATGATCCTCTGGGCTCTTCTGCTTTGGTTCATGACCCTTTTCTGGCTTATCCTCTTCCGCAGGCACATGACCCTTCACTGGCACATCCTTTTCCCTGGGTTCTTGGCCGTTGTCAGCATTATCTGTGGGTGCATGTTCCTCCTCTGGGTTCTTCTGCTTTGGCTTATGTTCCTCCTCTGGCTCATCCTTTTCCTTAGGTTTTTGGCTCATTTCAGCATCATCTGTGGGTGCAAGTCCCTCATCTGGATCCTTCTTCTTTGGATCTTGCCCGCTCTCTGGCTCACCCTTCCTTGGATCTTGGTCCTTGTCACCGCCGTCTGTTGGTTCATGTCCCCTATCCGCCTCGCCCTTCTTCTTTGGATCTTGTCCCTTCGCTGGCGCGTCGTCTGCCTTCGGTGCTTCATGCTTTGAATCTTGACCCGTGTTCCCACCAGGCGAGACGCCTTGGTCAGTCTTGGCACCATCTGAGGGACGGTGGCTTCCGCGTTTGTCTTGGTCCTTTTCGTCGGGAGTGGGATCTTTTCCCTCGCTTGATTTTGGGTTATCAACAAGTCCGGGAGTTACATCTCCAGATCCGTTCGACCCATTGTTGTCATCTCCTTCTGGCCGGGGCGGGCTAAACTTGATGTATTCGCCCGTTTGTCTTTTCAATCTTCCAACATATATGTCGACTTCAACACAAGTGGATCCGCGAAGCGAGGTGTCCGCGATATTAAAATATTCAGCTCCGCTGGAATGACAAGAAAAGAGAGTTTTGCCTTTGAGCATCCCATTTTCATCCAAGTCCACCTTCAATTTCTGACCGTCGCTTAAAGGGCCTACCGCAAGCCAGCCATCAGCAAAGCTCACGGGGTCAGTATTGATGGTGTTTGTTGGGACGGCATAGGTGCCGTCCAACTTGATCTCAATTGGCGGAGTCAAAAGACCGTGAGATAGTACATTCATCCCTCGGAAATTAGCGGCAGCGCTGAGTGCATGGTATGTGCCACGGACGTTTGCAAAAAAAGCCAAAGGATTCTCATGAGTATTCGGCATGTATACCTCTGATTCCAGTAAGGCGAAATTGGCGTCTGCCGGGTTTCCGGTTGTCTGATAAGGCGAATATGTCAATATGAATCTCTGGCAAGTTGGACCATCTCGATCGCTGATCTCGAGGATAGAGGAATGAGCAGTCCCGCATCCAAAGAACGTGCCTTGCACGGTTAGATCGTCTTGAAGTACATTGAAACGAACTGGGGAGATTGACGAGGAGTGTACAAGCATATTCTTCTCAATGCCCACGTACCTGGGGGAGGGGTCTTTTGTGAAGAAGACGCCATTGTCATAGTAGAAGCGCTCGGGATGGAAGAGGCCAGAGATCATAATAAACATCTTTCCCTCCCGAGACGTAAGGACCGGCTCCAGAGAAGCAAATATTGTATCTTCTGCAAAGATGGTATGCGGGATGTTTCCAGCGGGAACGTATAAAGCAGGCTCGACGGAAAGTTCTTGGTTAAGAGAAATCTGCCCGGTTTGCTTGTCGAAGGGAGAGAGGTATAATCCCGCTGGATTACAATCTTCATTATCTTTCAAGCGATGGGTTATTTTGCCACTCTGCGGACAAAAAAAGACATCAAGATGTACCAACTTCAGGTCGGGGTCCACGGTTAAAGCTGTTCCTTTCAATTCCGGACCGTGAGAAAGATATGCATCGTGGAGTCCTACCACTCCACTCAGAGTCTTTGCGTAGAGGGAGTCTTTGGAGTCCTGTTCCAACACCACCTCTGAGGGCTTCTGATTCGGCAAGTGCTTAAAGTTGGAGGTCTGGGGCTGCTTCTCATCATACCCGAGCGGCATATACTCTCCACCAACCTTTATGTAGAATCCTTGCGGATTTGGAATTTCGTTCCAGGCACTGGCGGTGGCCAAGGCTGACAGGAGCAAGATTGGTAATTTCATGGATGGTTTCCAAGAGGAGCGAGCCCGGAGGCTATATACTGAGCGGCGTGGAGGCACCCAGCAGACCCAGATATCAACAATGGACGGGGAGCACCAAACAAACCCAGATATCAATAATGGCCGGGGCGGCCGACCCGGAGATGAACAACGGCCCGCATGAAGCTGATGCCTCTGGGCAAATCAAGTAAGCTCGTTGCTCGTTCGCCAAGTATAAGATGCACGTCTGAGTGCAGACTCCAAGCCGCTGGTCCCCATTCACCAACACACTTGACAATGGAGTGCTCATTCACCCTTTTACTGCACACCAAGCCGCAGGCAGCTAGGGAGGCGCTAAGCTTCAGGGTGGCATGCTTTATTTTCCTGAGGAGTGCATGCTCTGTGTTTACCTGCTCTGTGTTTAGCTGCTCTGTGTTTAGCTGCTCTGTGTTTACCTGTCTTCATGTTGATTGACTATTTGAGCCATGGGGGACTCCAGTGGGAGTGGGGTGTGGCTGAGTGAATGCCGGTGCAGAAAAGCATGGGTGGTGGGAACTCCAAGGCTCAGACAGGTTCCAAGGCCCACGGGCTGAGATGGCAGGCAACTTGGCTCCTCGATTTACAGGGCCCGTCAAAAAGGCAATGTGGCTTGACTAGTCTAAGACAATGTGGCTTGGCTAGTCTTGGCCGGTGCCGCCTGGGCGGTGCAGGAAATATGCCGCAGTGTTACGATTCACGGCGTTTCCGCGGTGTCCATGCGGACAATGGGGCAGAAGCTATTTTTGGACGGATGGTGGTCAGTGCCCAAAAGACCCCGTTTTGCTGGCGCAAGCGGTTGCATTGTCAGGCAAACGGAGAATGCTTGTGAGGTGCAATGAGTTTAGTCCAGAGACGGGACGTTTTTCTTGGTGCCGCGGTGCAGACAAACTTTGGACAAGAGCTTCCGCCTGGGCGTGGGGCCGGGGGAAGCCTTGTTCGGTATCGGTCGTACATGTGGAGGTTGAGACCAGCTGGGTAACTCGTCCAACTGGTCTATTTACGTGTATTGCACGAGTCCCTGTGTTGACACGGGATGGCCATGGCCGTGCTACTGCATATAGGACGCGGGCAGAATTGTTGAGAATTGTAGTATACACTCCCATAATCTGGAATAGTTATCTCCTCTTCTTCAAGTAACTTCTTTAATCGTGGAACT